>JAIUJO010000187.1:995220-1000220 GCA_023846275.1 Vanilla planifolia
AGAAGAAGAAGAAGATGATGATGATGATGATGAAGAAATAGAAGAAGAAGGATAAGAAGTAAGAGAAGAAGAAGAAGAAGAAAAAAAAAAGGAGAAGGAGAAGATGAAGAAGAAGAAGAAGAAGTAAAAGAAGAAAGAAAATGAGAAGAAGAAAAAGAAGAAGAAGATGAAGGAATAAGAAGAAGAAGAAGTAGAAAAACTAGAGTAAGGAGAAGAAGAAGAAGAAGAAGCAAAATAAGAAAATGAAGATTAAGAAGAAGAAGAAGAAAAAAGAAGAAGGAGAAGAGGAAGAAGTAGAAGTTGTAGTAGTAGTACAAGATGAAGAGAATTAGAAGGAGGAAGATGGAAGAAGAAGAAGAAGAAGATGATGATAATGAAGAAGTTGGCAAAGAAGATTAAGAGGAAATATAAGAAGAAGGAGAGGATGGAGAAGAAGAAGGAGAAGAAAGAGTAGAAGAAAAGAAGGAGTTAGAAGAAGAAGAAGGAAAAGATGAAGAGGAAGAAGAAGAAAAAGAAGAATAAGAAGAAGAAGAAGAAGAATAATAACAAAAAGAAGAACAAGAAAAAGAGGGAGTAGAAGAAGAAGATGAAGAAGGAGAAGCAGAAGAAGAAGAAGAAGAAGAAGAAGAAGTAGAAGAAGTAGAAGAAGATAAAGAGGAAGAACAAGTAGAAGAAGATGGAAAATAAAAAGAAGAAATAGAAGCTGAAGAAGAAGAAGATGATGATGATGATTAAGATTAAGTAGAAGACAGTGAAGAAAAAGAAAAAGAAGGAGAAAGAGGAAGCAGAAAAGGAGGAGGAGGAGGAGAAGAAGAAGAAGAAGAAGAAGAAGAAGAAGAAGAAGATAAAGAAGAAGAAGAAGAAGAAGAAGGAGAAGGAGAAGAAAAAGAAGGGAAAGAAGAAAAAGAAGAAAAAGAAGAAGAAGAAGAAGGAGAACGAGAAGAAAAAAATTAAAAGAAGAAGAAGAAGATAATGAAGAAGAAGAAGAAGCAAAAGATAGAGAAGGAGGAGAAATACAAGAAGAAGAAGGAGAAGCAAAAAAAAGAAGAAGAAATTGAGGAAGATGAAGAAGAAGAGGAGGAAGAAGAAGAAAATGAGGAAGAGGAAAAAGGAGAAGAAGAAGAAGAAGAAGAAAAAGGAAGAAAAAGATGGAGGACGAGGAGAAGAAGAGCAAAAAGATGTGGAAGAAGAAGAACAACAACAACAAGAAGGAGAAAGAGAGGAAAAAGAAGATGAAAAAAAAGAAAAAGAAGAAGAATAAGAAGAAGAAGAAGATGAAGAAGAAGGAGATGTAGTAGTAGAAGAAGAAGAACAAGAAGACGAAGAATAAGGAATAGGGAAGAAGAAGAAGAAGAAGGAGAAGAAAAAGATAAGGAAGAAGAAGAAGAAGAAGAAAGAGAGGAAGAAAGAGAAGGAGGAGGAGAAGAAAAAGAAGAAGAAGAAGGAGAAGAAGAAAAGAAGGAGAAGAAGAAAAAGAAGAAGAAGAAGAAAATGAAGAAGTAGTAGTAGAAGAAAAACATGAAGAAGAAGAGGAAAAAGAAGAAAAAAGTGAAGAAGAAGAACAAGAAGGAAAAGAAGAAGAAGAAGATGATGAAGAGGAAGAAGAAGAAGAAGAGAAGAGGAGGAAGAAGATGAAAAATATGGAGAAAGCAAAGAAGATTAAGATCAAGTAGAAGAAGAAGAAGAAGAAGAAGAAGAAGAAGAAGAAAAAGATAAAGAAGAAGAAGTAGAATAGCAAGGAAGTTGAAAGAAGATGAAGAAGAAGAGGAAGAAGGCAAAGAAAAAGAAGAAGTAGAAGAATGAGATGAAGAGGAACAAGAAAGAGAAGTAGTAGGACAAGAAGAGGAAGAAGAAGAAGAAAATGGAAGAAGAAGAAGAAGAAGAAAAACGGGAAGAAAAATTTGAAGAAGAAGAAAAAGATGAAGAAAGAGAAGAAGAAGAAAAAGGAGGAAGAGGAGGAGGAAAAAAAGAAGAGGAAGAAGAAGAAGAAGAAGAACAGGAAGAAGTCGAAGAAGAAGGAAACCAAGAAGAAGACGAAGAAGTTGAAGAAAATGAAGGAGAAGAAGCTGAACAAAAAGAAGAAGGAAAGAAGAAGAAGAAAAAGAAGGTGAAGAAGAAGAAGTAGTACTAGCAAGAAGAAGGAGAAGAAGAAGACAAAGAAGAAGATGAACTAGATTAAAAAGGAGAATAAGAGCAAGAAGAAGAAGAAGAACAAGAAGAAGGAAGAAGGAAGAAGGAAAATTATAAGAAGAAGAAGATGATGATGAAGGAGAAGGAGAAGAAAAAGAAAAAGATGAAGAAGAAGAAGAAGGACAATAAGAAGACGAAGAAGAAGAAGGAGAAGATGAAGAATGAGAAGAAGAAGAAGAAGAAGAAGAAGAAGGAGAACTAGTACTAGAAGAAGAAGAAGGAAAAGAAGAAGAAAATGAAGAAAAGGAGTAAAAGAAGTAGAAGATGATGATGAAAAAGAAGAAGAAGAAGAAAAAGAAGAAGGAGATGATAAAGTGGAAGAAGAAGAATAAGAATAAGAAAAATAATAAGAATAAGATGAAGAAAGGGAAGAAGAAGAAAAGGAAAAAGAACAAGAAGAAGAAAAGAAGAAGTAATAGAAGAAGAAGAAAGTGAAGAAGAGGAAGAAGAAGAACAAGAAGAAAAAGAAGGAGGAGAAGAAGAAGAAATCGAAGAAGAAGAAGGAGAAGAAGTAGAAGAAGAAGAAAAGAAAAGGAAATAGAAGGAGAAGAAGAAAATTAAGAAGAGGAAGAAGAAGAAGAAGAAGAAGAAGGAGAAGAAGAGGAAGATGAAGAAGAACGAGAAGGAAGAGGAGAAGAAGAAGCAGATGAAGAAGAAAGAGAAGAAGAAGAAGAGAATAAGTTGGAAAAGAGGATGAAGGAGAAGAAGAAGAAGTAGAAGAATAAAATGATGAAGAAAAAGAGAAGAGCAAGAAGAATGAGAAGATTAACAACAAGATGTACAAGGAAGAGGATGGAGGAGTAGAAGAAGAAGAAAAAGAAGAAGAAGAAGAATAAGAAGAAGAAGAATAAAACGTAGAGGAAGGAGAAGAAGAAGTAATAGAAAGAGAATAAAAAAAGAGGAAGAAGAAGAAGAAAAAGAAGGAAAAGAAGAAGAAGAAGGAGAATTAGATGAAGAAGGAGGAGAAGAAGAAGAAGGAGAAAGAGAAGAAGAAGGAGAAGATGACTAATAAGAAGAAGAAGAAAAAGAAGAAGAAGAAAAAAAGAAGAAGAAGATAAAAAAGTAAAAGAAAAAGAAGAAGGAGAACGATGAAAAGGAGGAGGAGGAGGAGAAGAAGAAGAAGTAAAGGAAGAAGAAGAACGAGAGGACGAAGAAGAAGGAGAAAAAGAAGAATAAGAAGTAGATGAAAAGGAAGTAGATGAAGGGGAGGATGAACAAGAATAATAATAACAACAACAAGAAGAAGAAGAAGAAGTAGAAAAAGAAGATGAAGAAGATAAAGAAGAACAAGATAAAGAAGAAGAAGAACAAGAACAAGAAGAAGGCAATGAAGAAGAAGAGGAAGATTAGGAAGCAGAATAAGAAGAAAAAGAACAAGAACAAGAAGAAATAAAAGAAGAATATGAGGGAGAAGAAGAAGAAGAAGGAGAACTATTAGAAGAAGAAAGAGGAGAAAAATAAGGAGTAGAAGAAGAAGAGGAAGACAAAGAAGAAGAAAAAGAAGAAGAAGAAAAAGAAGAAGAAGAAGATGAATAATAATAATAACAAGAAGAAGAAGAAGAAGTAGAAGAAGAAAAAAAAATAAGAAGAACGAGAACAAGAAGGACAAGAAAAAGAAGAGGTAACAGAAGAATAAGAAGAAAAGGAAGAAGAAGAAGAAGAAGAAGAAGAAGAAGAAGAAGTAGAAGAAGAACAAGAAGACGAAAAGGAAAAAGAAGGAGAAGGAGAAGAAGAAGAACAAGAAGAGGAAGAGGAAGAAGAATAAGAAGAAGAAGAAGAAGAACATGAACAAGAACGAGAAGCAGGAGAAGAAGAAGTAAGAGAAGAAAAAGAATGAGAAGAATCTAAAGAGAAAATGAAGGAAAAGAAGAAGAAGATGAAGAAAAAGAAGATTAAGAAGATGAAGAAGAAGAAGAAGAAGAAGAAGATGCAAAAGATTTAGAAGAACAAGAAGAAGGAGAAGATTAAAAAAAGATGAAGAAGGAAGAAGAAAGAGAAGAAGAAGGAGAAGAAAGAGAAGAAGAATAAGACAAAGACAAAGGAGAAGTTGTAGAAGAAGAAGAAGAAGCAGCAAAAGGAGAAGAGGAAGAAGAAGGAGTAGGAGAAGAAGAAGGAGAAGAAGAAGAAGGAGGAGGAGAAGAAGGAGAAGGAGAAGGAGAAAAAGAAGAACAAGATGAAAAATAAGAAAAAGCAAAAGAACAAAAAGAAGAAAAAGAAGAAAAAGGAGTAGATAAAGAAGAAAAAGAGAAAGAAGAAGGAGAAAGTTGAAGGGGAGGAGGACGAGCACAAGAAGAACAAGAAGAAGAAGAAGTAGAAGAAGGAGAAGAAGAAGAAGGAGAGGAAGAAGAAGAAGAAGAACGAGAGGAAGAGGAAGAAGGAGGAGAAGATGAATAACAAGAAATAGAAGGAAAAGAAGAAGATGAACGGGAGGAATAAGGAAAATAAGCAGAAGAAGAAGAAGAAAATGGAGAAGGAGAAGAAGAATAAGAACAAGAACAAGAAGAAGGCAAAGAAGAAGAGGAAGAAGAAGATGAAGAAGGAGAAGAAGAAGAAGAAGAAAGAGAAGAAGAAGAAGAAGAAGAAGAAGAAAAGGACAAGAAGAATTAGAAGAAAAAGAAGAAAAAGAAGAAGAAGTCATATAAGTGGAAGATAAAGAAGAAAAAGAAGATGAAGAAGAAGAGGAAGAGGGAGAAGTGAAGAAGAAGAAGAAGAAGAAAAAGGAGAAGAAGGAGAAGAAGGAGAAGAAGAAGAAGAAGATGAAGAAGAACAAAAAGAAGAAGAAGGAGAATAAGTAAGAGAAGAAGAAGAAA
>JAIUJO010000187.1:1012720-1015220 GCA_023846275.1 Vanilla planifolia
AATAAGAAAAAGAAGAAGATGAAGAAGAACAAGAAAAAGAAGCAGAAGAAGAAAAAGATAAAGACCAAGAAGAAGAAGAACAAGGAAGTAGAAAGAAGATGAAGAAGAAGAAAAAGAAGATGAAGAAAAAGAAGATGTAGAAGAAGGAGATGAAGAGGAACAAGAAGGAGAAGTAGCAGGACAAGAAGAGGAAGAAGAAGAACAAGAAGAAAAATGTAAAGTAAAAGTTGAAGAAGAAGAAGAAGAAGAAAAAGAGGAAGAAGAAAAGGAGGAGGAGGAGGAGGAGGAGGAGGGGGGGAGAAGAAGAAGAAAGAATCTGAGAAGAAGACGAAGAAGTAGAAGAAAAAGAAGCAGAAGAAGCAGGAGAAGAAGAAGAACAAGAAAAAGAAGAAGAAGAAGAAGGTGAAGAAGAATTAGCAAGAAGAAGGAGAAGAAGAAGACAAAGAAGATGAAGTAGATTAAAAAAGACAATAAGAATAAGAAGAAGAAGAAGAACAAGAAGAAGAAGAAGGAAGAAGAAGGACAAGGAGAAGAAGAAGAAGAAGAAGAAGAGGAACGAGAAGGAGAAGAAAAGGAAAAAGAAGAAGAAGAAGGAGGAGAAGATGAAGGAGGAGAAGAAGAAGAAGGAGATGAAGACGAAGAAGAAGGTGAACTAGTAGTAGAAGAATAAGAAGAAGAAAAAGAAGAAGAAGAAAAAGAAAAAGGGGATGATAAAGTGGAAGAAGAAGAATAAGAAGAAGAAGAAGAAGAAGAAAAAGAAGGACAAGGGGAAGAAGAAGAAATAAAAGAATAAAAAGTAAAAAGAAAGAAGATGGAATAGAAGAAGAAGAAAGAGAAGAAGAAGAGGAAGAACAAGAACAAGAAAAAAAAGAAGGAGAAGAAGAAAAAGAAGAAGAAGAAGAAGAAGAAGGAGAAGAAGTAGAAGAAGAAAAAGAAGAAGAAGAAGAAAATGAAATATAAGGAGAAGAAGAAAAAGTAGAATAGGAAGAAGAAGAAGAAGAAGGATAAGTAGAACAAGAAGAAGAACAAGAAGAAAAAGAAGGACAAGTAGAAGAAGAAGAAGAAGAAGAAGGAGAGGAAGAAGTAGTAGAAGAAGAGGAAGAAGTAGAAGAAAAATATGGAGAAGCAAAGAAGAATAAGAAAAGAAGAAGAAGAAGAAGAAGAAGAAAAAGAAGTAGAAGAAGAAAAAGAAAAAGAAGAAGAAGAAGAACAAGAAAGTACAAAGAAGATGAAGAAAACGAAGAAGAAAAAGAAGAAGACGAAGAAGAAGAAGAAAAACAGGAAGTAAAATTTGAGGAAGAAGAAGAAGAAGAAAGAGAGGAAGAAGAAAAACGAGGAGGAGGAGGAGGACGAGGAGAAGAACAAGAAGAAGAAGAAGGAGAAGAGGAAGAAGAAGGAAACCGAGAAGATGACGAACAAGTAGAAGAAAAGAAGGAGATGAAGCCGAAGAAGAAGAAGAAGAAGAAGAAGAACAAGAAGAAGATGAAGAAGAAGAAGAAGGCGAAGAAGAAGAAGAAGTAGCAAGAAGAAGGGGAAGAAGAAGACAAAGAAGAAGATGAAGTAGATTAAAAAGGAGAATAAGAACAAGAAGAACAAGATGAAGAAGAAGGAAGAAGAAGGACAAGGGCAAGAAGAAGAAGAAGAAAAAAAGGAAGACAAAAAGAAGAAGAAGAAGAAGGAGAAGAAGAAGAAGGAGAAGAAGGCAAAGGAGAAGAAGAAAAAGAAGAAGGAGAATTTGTAGTGGAAGAAGAAGAAGAAGAAGAAAAAGAAGAGGAAGAAAATGGAGAAAAGGAGAAGAAAAAGGAGTAGAAAAAGAAGAAGAAGACGAAGAAGAAGAAGGAGAAGAAGAAGAAGAAGAAGAAAAAGAAGAAGGAGATGATAGGGTTGAAGAAGAAGAATAATAAGAAGAAGAAGGGGAAGAAGAAGAAAAAGAAGAAGAACAACAAGAAGGAAAGAAGAAGGAATAAAAGAAGAAGAAAGAGAAGAAGAAGAGGAAGACGAATAACAAGAAGAAAAAGAAGGAGAAGAAGAAGAAGAAGAAGAAGATGAAGAAGGAGAAGAAGTAGAAGTAGAAGAAGAAGAAGAAGAAGAAGAAAAGGGAATAGAAAGAGAAGAAGAAAAAGAAGAAGAAGAAGAAGAAGTAGAAGATGGAGAAGGAGAAGAAGAAGTCGGTGAAGAAGAACGAGAAGAAGGGGGAGAAGAAGACGTAGAAGAAGGAGATGGAGAAGAAGAAGAAGAAGAAGAAGAGAAAAAGTTGGAAAGGAGGATGAAGGAGAAATAGAAGAAGTAAAAGAAGAAAAAGTTGAAGAAAAAGAAGAAGAACAAGGAGAATGAGAAGATTAAAAATAAGATGTATAAGGATGAGGAAGGAGGAGTAGAAGAAGTAGAAGAAGAAGAAGAATAAAACATAGAGGAAGGAGAAGAAGAAGAAGAAGTAGTAAAAAGAGAAGAAGAAGAAGAAGAAAAAGAAGAAGGTGGAGAAGAAGAAGAAAAAGAAGAA
>JAIUJO010000187.1:1017720-1022720 GCA_023846275.1 Vanilla planifolia
GAAGAAGATAAAGAAGAAGAACAAGTAGAAGAAAATGGAAAATAAGAAGAAGAAAGAGAAGCTGAAGAAGAAGAAGTTGATGATGATGATGATTAAGTAGAAGACAGAGAAGCAAAAAATAAAGAAGGAAAAAAGAGGAAGTCAAGAAGGAGGAGGAGGAGGAGGATGAGGAGAAGAAGAAGAAGAAGAAGAAGAAGAAGAAGAAGGCGAAGAAGAAGAAGAAGGAAAACGACAAGAAAAAAAGAAAAAGAAGAAGAAGATGATGAAGAAGAAGAGGAACAAGCAGAAGAAAGAGAAGGAGAAGTAGTAGAAGAGAAGAAGGAGAAGCAAAAGAAAAGAAGAAGAAAATGATGAAGAAGAAGAAGAGGAAGAAGAAGAAAATGAGGAAGAAAAAAAAGAAGTAGAAGAAGTAGAAGAAGAAGGAAGAAAAAGGAGGAGGAGGAGGATGAGAAGAATAGGAAAAAGAACTGAGAGAAGAAGAACAACAACAAGAAGAAGAAGAAAAAGAGGAAAAAGAAGATGAAGAAAAAAAGAATAAGAAGAAAAAAAGAAGAGAAAGGAGAAGAAGAAGATGAAGAAGAAGGAGGAGATGTAGTAGTTGAAGAAGAAGAACAAGAAGAAGAAGGATAAGGAAGAAGAAAGATGAAGCAGAAGAAGAAGAACAAGAAGAAAATGATAAGGAAGAAGAAGAAGAAGAAGAAGAAGAAGAAAAAGAGAGGAAGAAGAAGGAGGAGGAGGAGGAGAAGAAGAAGAAGAAGGAGAAGAAGAAAAGAAGGAGAAGAAGAAGAAGAAGAAGAAGAAGAAGAAAATGAAGAAGAAGGAGTAGTAATAGTAGAAGTCGTAGTAGAAGAAGAAGAAGAAGAAGAAGAAGAAAGTGAAGAAAAAGAACAAGAAGGAAGAAGAAGGAAAAAAAGAAGAAGAAGAAGGTGAACTAGTAGTTGAAGAAGAAGAAGAAGAAGAAAAAGAAGAAGAAAAAAGAAGGAGAAGAAGAAGAAGAAAAAGAAGAACAAGATGATAAAGTGGAAGAAAAAGAAGAATAAGAAGAAGAAGAATAAAAAGAAGAAGAAGAAGAAGAAGGAGGGGAAGAAGAAGAAGAAGAACAAGAACAAGAAAAAGAAAAGAAGAAGGATTAGAAGAAGAAAGAGAAGAAGAAGAAAAAGATGAAGAACAAGAAGAAAAAAAAGAGAAGAAGAAGAAGAAGAAGAAGAAGAAAATGAAATACAAGGAGAAAAAGAAAAAGAAGAAGTGGAAGAAGAGGAAGAGGAAGAAGAAAGGGGAGAAGAAGAAGAAGAAGTTGAAGAACGAGAAGGAGGTGGAGAAGAAGAAGTAGAAGTAGAAAATGGAGAAGAAGAAGAAAAGGAAAGGTTGGAAAAGAGGATGAAAAAGAAGAAGTAGATGAATAAAAAGATGAAGAAAAAGAAGAAGAACAAGAAGAATGAGAAGATTAAAAATAAGATGTACAAGGAAGAGGAAGGAGGAGTAAAAGAAGAAGAAGACGAAGAATAAAAGGTAGAGGAAGGAGAAAAAGAAGAAGTAGCAATAGAAAGAGAAGAAGAAGAAAAAGAAAACGGAGGAGAAGAAGCGGAAGGAGAACTAGATGAAGAAGGAGGAGAAGAAGAAAAAGGAGAAGGAGAAGATGACAAATAAGAAGGAGAAGAAGAAGAAGAATAAGAAGAAGAAGAAGAAGAAGAAGAGCAAGAACAAGAAGAAGATAAAGAACAAAAAGAAAAAGAAGAAGGAGACAGATGAAGAGGAAGAGCAGGAGGAGAAGATGAAGAAGAAGAAGAAGAGGAATAAGAAGAAGAAGAAGAACGAGAGGAAGAAGAAGAAAGAGAAAAAGATGAATAAGAAGTAGAAGGAAAGGAAGTAGATGAAGGGGAGGAAGAAGAAGAATAAGAAGAAGAAGAAGAAGAAGAAAATGGAGAAGGAGAACAAGAAGAAGAAGAAGAAGAGCTAGAAGAAAGAAAACATGAAGAACATTAAAAAGAAGAATATAAAGAAGAAGAAGGACAAGCATAACAAAAATAATGCAAAGAAGAAGAAGAAGAAGAAGATGAGGAAGCAGAATAAGAAGAAAAAGAAGAAGAAGAAGAAGAAAAAGAAGAAGAAGATGAGGGAGAAAAAGAAGAGAACTAGTAGAAGAAGAAGAAGAAAAAGAAAAAGGAGAAGAAGAAAAAGGAGGAAAAGAAGGAGTAGAAGAAGAAGAGGAAGACAAACAAGAAGAAGAAGAAGAAGAAGAAAAAGAAAAAGAAGGAGATGATAAAGCGAAAGAAGAAGAAGAAGAAGAAGAAGAAAAAGAAGAAGAAGGAGAAGGAGAAGAAGAAATTGAAAAACAAGAAGAAGGAGAAGAAGGACAAGAAGAAGAAGAAGAATGAGAAGAAGAAGAGGAAGTAGAAGAACAAGAAGAAAAGGAAGAAGAAGGAGAAGAAGAACAAGGAGAATGAGAAGATTAAAAATAAGATGTACAAGGATGAGGAAGGAGTAGAAGAAGAAGAAGAAGAAGAATAATAAAACATAGAGGAAGGAGAAGAGGAAGATGAAGCAGTAGAAAGAGAAGAAGAAGAAGAAGAAGAAGAAAAGAAGAAGGTGGAGAAGAAGAAGAAGGAGAATGATATTAAGAAAGAGGAGAAGAAGAAGAAGGAGAAGGAGGAGAAGAAGGAGAACATGACAAATAAGTAGAAGAAGAAGAAGAAGAAGAAGAAGAAGATAAAGAAGAAAAAGAAAAAGAAGAAGGAGAAAGACGAAGAGGAGGAGGAGGAGGAGGAGAGGAAGAAGATGAAGAAGAGGAAGAAGAACAAGAAGAAGGACGAGAGAAAGAAGAAGAAGGACAAAAAGAAGAATAAGAAGTAGAAGGAAAGGAAGTAGATGAAGGACAGGTAGAAGAATAATAATAATAAGAGGAAGAAGAAAATGGAGAAGGAGAAGGAGAGAAGAAGAAAAAGAAGATGAAGAAAAAGAAAAAGAAGATGAAGAAGATAAAGAAGAAGAAGAAGAAGAACAAGAAGAAGGCAAAGAAGAAGAAGAAGAAGAAGATGAGGAAGGAGAATAAGAAGAAAAAGAAGAAGAAGAATAAGATGAGGGAGAAGAAGAAGAAGACGAAGCAGAACTAGTAGAAGAAGAAGAAAAAAAAGAAAAAGAAGAAGAAGAAAAAGGAGAAAAAGAAGGAGTAGAAGAAGAAGAGGAAGACAAAAAAGAATAAGAAGAAGAAGAAGAAGAAGAAAAGGAAAAAGAATAAGGAGATGATAAAGAGGAAGAAGAAGAAGAAGAAGAAGAGGTAGAAGAAGTAGGAGAAGAAGAAGAAGAAAAAGGAAAAAGATGAAGAAGGACAAGAAGAAGGACAAGAACAAGAAGTAGAAAAAGAAGAAGAAAAGGAAGCAGAAGAACGAGAAGAAAAAAAAGAAGAAGAAGAAGGAGGAGAAGAAGAAGAAGAAGGAGAAGAAGTTGATGAAGAAGAAGAAGATGAAAAGGAAAAAGATGGAGAAGAAGAAGAAGAAGAAGAAGAAGAACAAGAAGGAGGAGGAGAAGAAGAAGTAGAAGAAGAAGAAGAAGGATAAGAAGAAGAAGAAGAGAAAATGTGGGGAATGAAGAAGAAGAAGAAGTAGAAGAAGAAGAAGTAGAAGATGTTGATGAAGAAGAAGGAGAAGATTAAAAACAAGATGAAGAAGGAAGAAGAACGAGAAGAAGAAGAAGAAGAAGTAGTAGAAGAATAAGACATAGAGGAAGGAGAAGAAGAAGAAGAAAAAGAAGAAGAAGGAGAATAAGTAAGAGAAGAAGAAGAAGAAGAAAAAAGGTGAAGGAGAAGATGAAGAAGAAGAAGAAGAAGAAGAAGTAAAAGAAGAAAGAAAATGAGAAGAAGAGAAACAAGAAAAAGAAGAAGGAAGAAGAAGAATAAGTAGAAGAACTAGAGTTAGGAGAAGAAGAAGAAGCAGAAGAAGGAAAAGAAGAATAAGAAGAAGAAGAAGACAAAGAACAAGAAAGAGAAGAAGAAGAAGTAGAAGTTGTAGTTGTAGTAGAAGATGAAGAAAAGTAAAACGAGGATGATGGAAGAAGAAGAAGAAGATGAAGAAGTTGACAAAGAAGATTAAGAGAAAATATAGGAAAAAGAAGGAGAGGATGGAGAAGAAGAAGGAGAAGAAGAAGGAGTAGAAGAACAGGAGGAGGAAGAAGAAGAAGAAAAAGATGAAGAGGAAGAAGTAGAAAAAGAAGCATAGGAAGAAGAAGAAGAAGAAGAAGAAGAATAAAAAAAGAACAACAAGAAACAGAGGGAGAAGAAGTAGAAGAAGAAGGATAAGTAGAAGAAGAAGAAGAAGAAAAAGAAGAAGGAGAAGAAGAAGGAGAAGAAGTAGAAGAAGCAGAAGAAGATAAAGAAGAAGAACAAGTAGAAGAAAATGGAAAATAAGAAGAAGAAAGAGAAGCTGAAGAAGAAGAAGATGATGATGATGATGATTAAGTAGAAGACAGAGAAGAAAAAGATAAAGAAGAAGGGAAAGAGAGGAAGTCAAGAAGGAGGAGGAGGAGTATGAGGAGAAGAAGAAGAAGAAGAAGAAGGAGAGGGAGAAGATAATGGAGGGGAAGAAAAAAAAGAAGAAGAAGAAGAACGCAAAGAAGAAGAAGGAGAATGACAAGAAAAAAAGAAAAAGAAGAAGAAGATGATGATGAAGAAGAGGAACAAGCAGAAGAAAGGGAAGGAGAAGTAGTGGAAGAGAAGAAGGAGAAGCAAAAGAAAAGAAGAAGAAAATGATGAAGAAGAAGAAGAGGAGGAAGAAGAAGAAAATGAGGAAGAAAAAAAAAGAAGTAGAAGAAGTAGAAGAAGAAGGAAGAAAAAGGAGGAGGAGGAGGAGGAGAAGAATAAGAAAAAGAACTGGAAGAAGAAGAAGAACAATAACAAGAAGAAGAAAGGGAGGAAAAAGAAGATGAAGAAAAAAAGAATAAGAAGAAAAAAAGAATAAGAAGAAAAAAAGAAGAAGGAGAAGAAGAAGATGAAGAAGAAGGAGGAGATG
>JAIUJO010000187.1:1025220-1037720 GCA_023846275.1 Vanilla planifolia
AAGAAGAAGAAGAAAGAGAAGAAGAAGAGGAAGTAGAAGAACAAGAAGAAAAAGAAGAAGAAGGAGAAGAAGTAGAAGAAGAAGAAGAAGAAGACGAAAAGGAAAAATAAGGAGAAGAATAAGAAGAAGAGGAGGAAGAGGAATAAGATGATGAAGAAGAAGAAGATGATGATGATGATGATGAATGAGAAGGACGAGGAGAAGAAGAAGTAGAAGAAGAAGAAGGAGAAGGAGAAGAAGAAGAAGAAGATGAAGAGAAAATATGCAAAAGAAGAAGAAGAAGACGAGGAAGAAAAAGAAGAAGTAGAAGAAGAAGTGATGATGAAGAAGAAGAAGAAGAACAAGAAGAAGGAGAAGATTAAAAACATGATGAAGAAGGTAGAAGAAAGAGAAGAAGAAGAAGAAGAATAAGACGTAGAGGAAGGAGAAGAAGAAGAAGAAGAAGAAGGAGAAGAAGAAGCAACAGAAGGAGAAGAGGTAGAAGAATAAAGAGAAGGAGGAGGAGAAGAAGAAGGAGAAGAAGAAGAAGAAGGAGGAGGAGAATATGAACAAGAAGAAGAGGAAGAAGAAGAAGAAATAGAAGAATAAGAAGAAGATGAAGGAGAATAACAAAAAGAAGAACAAGAGAAAGTGGGAGAAGAAGAAAAAGAAGAAGGAGAAGAAGAAGAAGAAGAAGGAGAAGAAATAGAAGAAGCAGAAGAAGATAAAGAAGAAGAACAAGTAGAAGAAGAATGAAAATAAGAAAATGAAGAGAGAGAAATAAAATAAAAAGAAGGAGAAAGAGGAAGTTGAGAAGGAGGAGGATGAGGAGAAGAAGAAGAAGAAGAAGAAGATAAAGAAGAAGGAGAAGAAGAAGGAGAAGGAGAAGAAAAAGAAGGGGAAGAAAAAAAAGAAGAAAAAGAAGGTGAAGAAGAAGAAGTAGTAAGAACAAGGAGAAGAAGAAGGCAAAGAAGAAGATGAAGTAGATTAAAAAGGAGAATAAGAACAAGAAGGAGAAGAAGAACAAGATGAAGAAGAAGGAAGAAGAAGGACAAAGGCAAGAAGAAGAAGAAGAAAAAAAAAGAGGAAGACAAAAAGAAGAAGAAGAAGAAGAAGGAGAAGAAGGCGAAGGAGAAGAAGAAAAACAAGAAGGAGAATTTGTAGTGCAAGAAGAAGGAGAAGAAGAAGAAGAAGAAAAAGAAGAGCAAGAAAAAGGAGAAAAGAAGAAGAAAAAGGAGTAGGAAAAGAAGAAGAAGATGAAGAAGAAGAAGGAGAAGAAGAAGAAGAAGAAGAAAAAGAAGAAAGAGATGATAGTGTTGAAGAAGAAGAAGAATAAGAAGAAGAAGGGAAAGAAGAAGAAAAAGAAGAACAACAAGAAGAAGGAAAGAAGAGGAAATAGAAGAAGAAGAAAGAGAAGAAGAAGAGGAAGAAGAATAACAAGAAGAAAAAGAAGGAGAAGAAGTAGAAGAAGAAGAAGAAGAAGAAAAGGAAATAGAAAGAGAAGAAGAAAAAGAAGAAGAAGAAGAAGAAGTAGAAGTCGGAGAAGGAGAAGAACAAGTCGGTGATGAAGAACGAGAAGGAGGGGGAGAAGAAGACGTAGAAAAAGGAGAAGGAGAAGAAAGAGAAGAAGAGAAAAAGTTGGAAAAGAGGATGAAGGAGAAGAAGAAGAAGTAGAAGAAGAAAAAGTTGAAGAAAAAGTTGAAGAAAAAGAAGAACAAGAAGAATGAGAAGATTAAAAATAAGATGTACAAGGATGAGGATGGAGGAGTAGAAGAAGAAGAAGAAGAAGAAGAATAAAACATAGAGGAAGGAGAAGAGGAAGAAGCAATAGAAAGAGAAGAAGAAGAAGAAGAAAAAGAAGAAGGTGGAGAAGAAGAAGAAGGAGAATGATATTAAGAAAGAGGAGAAGAAGAAGGAGAAGGAGGAGAAGAAGCAGAACATGACAAATAAGTAGTAGAAGAAGAAGAAGAATAAGATAAAGAAGAAAAAGAAAAAGAAGAAGGAGAAAGACGAAGAGGAGGAGGAGGAGGAGGAGAGGAAGAAGAAGAACAAGAGGAACAAGAACAAGAAGAAGGACGAGAGGAAGAAGAAGAAGGATAAAAAGAAGAATAAGAAGTAGAAGGAAAGGAAGTAGATGAAGGGTAGGTAGAATAATAATAATAATAAGAGGAAGAAGAAAATGGAGAAGGAGAAGGAGAAGAAGAAGATGAAGAAGATAAAGAAGAAGAAGATAAAGAAGAAGAAGAACAAGAAAAAGGCAAAGAAGAAGAAGAAGAAGATGATGATGAGGAAGGAGAAAAAGAAGAAAAAGAAGAAGAAGAAGAAGACAGGGGAGAAGAAGAAGAAGACAAAGCAGAACTAGTAGAAGAAGAAGAAAATGGAGAAAAGAAGGAGTAGAAGAAGAAGAGGAAGACAAAGAAGAATAAGAAGAAGAAGAAGAAGAAGAAAAAGAAAAGAAGAAGGAGATGATAAAGAGGAAAAAGAAGAAGAAGAAGAAGAAGAAGATGTAGAAGTAGGAGAAGAAGAAGAAGAAAAAGAAATAAAAAAGAAGAATGAGAAGAAGAAGCACAAGAAGAAGAAGAAGAAAAAGAAGAAGAAGAGGAAGCAGAAGAACGAGAAGAAAAGAAAGTAGAAGAAGGAAAAGAAGAAGAAGAAGAAGAAGGAGAAGAAGTAGATCAAGAAGAAGAAGACGAAAAGGAAAAAGATGGAGAAGAAGAAGAAGAAGAAGAAGAACGAGAAAGAGGAAGAGAAGAAGAAGAAGTAGAAGAAGAAGAAGAAGGATAAGAAGAAGAAGAAGAAAAAATGTAGGAAATGAAGAAGAAGAAGAAGAAGAAGAAGAAGAAGAAGTAGTAGAAGAAGAAGTAGAAGATGTTGATGAAGAAGAAGGAGAAGATTAAAAACAAGATAAAGCAGGAAGAAGAAAGAGAAGAAGTAGAAGAAGAAGAAGAAGTAGAAGAAGAATATGACATAGAGGAAGGAGAAGAAGAAGAAGAAGCAACAGCAGAAGGAGAAGAGGTAGAAGATGGAGGAGAACAAGGAGGAGGAGAAGAAGAAGGAGGAGGAGAAGAAGGACAAGGAGAAGGAGAAAAAGAAGAAGGAAATGAAAAATAAGAAGCAAAAGAAGAAAAAGATGTAGAAGAAGAAGAAGAAGAAGAAGAACAAGATAAAGAAGAAAAAGAAAAAGAAGAAAGGGAAAGAAGAAGAAGAAGAAGAAGAAGAAGAAGGAGAGGATGAAGAAGGAGAGGAAGAAGAAGAAGAAGAAGAAGGACAAGAGAAAGAGGAAGAAAGAGGAGAAGATGAATAAAAAGAAATAGAAGGAAAGGAAGAAGATGAAGGGGAGGAAGAAGAAAAATAAGTAGAAGAAGAAGAAGAAAATGGAGAAGGAGAAGAAGAAGAAGAAGAAGAAAAAGAAGAAGGCGAAAAGAAGAGGAAGAAGAAGATGAAGAAGGAGAAGAAGAAGAAAAGAAAGAAGAAGAAGAAAAAGAAGAAGAAGAAGAAGAAGTAATATAAGTGGAACATAAAGAAGAAAAAGAAGATGAAGAAAAAGTAATTGAAGAAGAAGAAGAAGTTGAAGAAGAAGGAGAAGAAGAAGGAGAAGAAGAAGAAGAAGAAGAATATCAAGAAGAAGAGGAGGAAGAAGAAGATGAAGAAGAAGAAAAAGAAGAAGAAGGAGAATAAGTAAGAGAAGAAGAAGAAGAAAAAGAAGGAGAAGGAGAAGATGATGAAGATGAAGAAGAAGAAGTAAAAGAAGAATGAAAATGAAAAGAAGAAAAAGAAGAAGAAGAAGGAAGAAGAAGAAGTAGAACTAGAGTAAGAAGAATAAGAAGAAGCAGAAGAAGGAAAAGAAGAATAAGAAGAAGAAGAAGAAGACATAGAAGAAGAAAGAGAAGAAGAAGAAGTAGAAGTTGTAATTGTAGCAGAAGATGAAGAAAAGTAGAACGAGGATGATGGAAGAAGAAGAAGTTGACAAAGAAGATTAAGAGAAAGTATAGGAAGAAGAAGGAGAGGATGGAGAAGAAGGAGAAGAAGAAGGAGTAGAACAACAGGAGGAGGAAGAAGAAGAAGAAAAAGATGAAGAGGAAGAAGTAGAAAAAGAAGCATAGGAAGAAGAAGAAGAAGAAGAAGAAGAAGAAGAACAAAAAGAACAACAAGAAACAGAGGGAGAAGAAGTAGAAGAAGAAGGAGAAGTAAAAGAAGAAGAAGAAGAAAAAGAAGAAGGAGAAGAAGGAGAAGAAGTAGAAGAAGTAGAAGAAGATAAAGAAGAAGAACAAGTAGAAGAAAAAGGAAAATAAGAAGAAGAAAGAGAAGCTAAAGAAGAAGAAGATGATGATAATGATGATTAAGTAGAAGACAGAGAAGAAAAAGATAAACAAGAAGGAAAAAAGAGGAAGTGAAGAAGGAGGAGGAGGAGGACGAGGAGAAGAAGAAGAAGAAGAAGAAGAAGAAGAAAAAGAAGATAAAGAGGAAGAGGAAGAAGAAGGAGAAGGAGAAGATAATGGAAGGGAAGAAGAAAAAGAAGAAAAAGAAGAAGAAGAAGAGGAAGGCGAAGAAGAAGAAGGAGAACGAGAAGAAAAAATAAAGAAAAAGAAGAAGAAGATGATGAAGAAGAAGAAGAGGAACAAGCAGAAGAAAGAGAAGGAGAAGTAGTCGAAGAGAAGAAGGAGAAGCAAAAGAAAAGAAGAAGAAAATGATGAAGAAGAAGAAGAGGAGGAAGAAGAAGAAAATGAGGAAGAAAAAACAGAAGAGGTAGAAGAAGTAGAAGAAGATGGAAGAAAAAGGAGGAGGTGGAGGAGGAGGAGAAGAATAAGAAAAAGAAGTGGAAGAAGAAGAACAACAACAAGAAGAAGAAGAAAGGGAGCAAAAAGAAGATGAAGAAAAAAAGAATAAGAAGAAAAAAAGAAGAAGGAGAAGAAGAAGATGAAGAAGAAGGAGGAGATGTAGTAGTCGAAGAAGAAGAACAAGAAGAAGGATATGGAAGAAGAAAGATGAAGAAGAAGAAGAAGAACGAGAAGAAAATGATAAGGAAGAAGAAGAAGAAGAAGAAGAAGAAAGAGAGAAAGAAGAAGGAGAAGGAGAAAGAGAAGAAATAGAAGAAGAAGGAGAAGAAGAAAAGAAGGAGAACAAGAAAAGAAGAAGAAGAAGAAGAAAATGAAGAAGAAGAAGTAGTAGTAGTAGTAGTAGAAGAAGAAGAAGAAGAAGAAGAAGAAGAAAAAGAAAGTGAAGAACAAGAACAAGAAGGAAGAAGAACGATAAGAAGAAGAAGAAGAAGAAAAATAGGAAGAAGAAGTAGTAGAAGAAGAGGAAGAAGAAGAAGAAAAATATAGAGAAGGCAAAGAAGAATAAGAAAAGAAGAAGAACAAGAAAAAGATAAAGACAAAGAAGTACAAAAACAAGGAAGTAGAAAGAAGATGAAGAAGAAGATGAAGAAAAAGAAGAAGTAGAAGAAGGAGATGAAGAGGAACAAGAAAAAGAAGCAATAGGACAAGAAAAGCAAGAAGAAGATGAAAATGGAAGTAGAAGAAGAAGAAGAAAAACGAGAAGTAAAAGTTGAAGAAGAAGATGAAGAAGAAAGAGAGGAAGAAGAAAAAGGAGGAAGAGGAGGAGAAGGAGAAGAAGAAGAACAAGAAGAAGAAGAGGAAGAAGAAGGAATTCGAGAAGAAGACGAAGAAGTAGAAGAAAAAGAAGGAGAAGCAAGAGAAGAAGAAGAAGAAGAAAAAGAAGAAGAAGAAGAAGGTGAAGAAGAAGAAGAAGTAGCAAGAAGAAGGAGAAGAAGAAGACAAAGAAGAAGATGAAGTAGATTAAAAAGGATAATAAGAACAAGAAGAAGAAGAAGAACAAGAAGAAGAAGAAGGAAGAAGAAGGAGAAGGAGAAGAAGAACAAGAAGAAGAAGAAGAAGAAGAGGAAGGAGAAAGAGAAGAAAAAGAAAAAGAAGAAGAAGAAGAAGAAGGAGGAGAAAAAGAAGAAGAAGAAGAAGAAGATGAAGGAGAAGAAGAAGACGAAGGAGAACAAGAAGAAGAAGAAGAAAGTGAACTAGTAGTAGTAGAAGAAGAAGAAGAAGAAGAAAAAGAAGAAGAAAAAGAAGAAGAAGAAGAAGAAGAAGAAGAAAAAGAAGAACGAGATAATAAAGTGGAAGAAAAACAAGAATAAGAAGAAGAAGAACAAAAAGAAGAAGAAGAAGAAGGAGAGGAAGAAGAAGAAAAAGAAGAAGAACAAGAAAAAGAAAAGAAGAAGGATTAGAAGAAGAAAGAGAAGAAGAAGAGGAAGATGAACAACAAGAAGAAAAAGAAGGAGAAGAAGAAGAAGAAGAAGAAGAAGTAGTAGAAGAAGAAGAAGAAGAAGAAAATGAAATACAAGGAGAAAAAGAAAAAGAAGAGGTGGAAGAAGAAGAAGAGGAAGAAGAAAGGGGAAAAGAAGAAGAAGAAGAAGAAGAAAAAGAAGAACGAGAAGGAGGAGGAGAAGAAGAAGCAGAAGGAGAAAATGGAGAACAAGAAGTAAAGAAAAGGTTGGAAAAGAGGATGAAGGAGAAGAAGAATTAGATGAATAAAAAGATGAAGAAAAAAAGAAGAACAAGAAGAATGAGAAGATTAAAAATAAGATGTACAAGGAAGAGGAAGGAGGAGTAAAACAAGAAGAAGACAAAGAATAAAAGGTAGAGGAAGGAGAAAAAGGAGAAGTAGCAGTAGAAAGAGAAGAAGAAGAAGAAGAAGAAAAAAAAGGAGGAGAAGAAGCGAAAGGAGAATTAGATGAAGAAGGAGGAGAAGAAGAAGAAGGAGAAGGAGAAGAAGAAGGAGAAGATGACAAATAAGAAGGAGAAGAAGAAGAAGAAGAAGTAGAAGAGCAAGAACAAGAAGAAGATAAAGAACAAAAAGAAAAAGAAGGAGACAGATGAAGAGGAGGAGGAGGAGGAGAAGATGAAGAAGAAGAAGAAGAGGAATAAGAAGAAGAAGAAGAAGAACAAGAGGAAGAAGAAGAAGGAGAAAAAAATGAATAAGAAGTAGAAGGAAAGGAAGTAGATGAAGGGGAGGAAGAAGAAGAATAAGAAGAAGATGAAGAAGAAGAAGAAGAAGAAAATGGAGAAGGAGAACAAGAAGAAGAAGAAGAAGAAGAAGAGCAAGAAGAAAAAAACGATGAAGAAGATAAAGAAGAAGAAGGATAAGCATAACAAAAATAAGGCAAAGAAGAAGACGAAGAAGAAGATGAAGAAGCAGAATAAGAAGAAGAAGAAGAAGAAGAAGAAGAAGAAGAAGAAGAAGAAAAAGAAGAAGAAGATGAGGGAGAAGAAGAAGAAGAAGAAGAAGAGAACTAGTAGAAGAAGAAGAAGGAAAAGAAAAAGAAGAAGAAGAAAAAGGAGAAAAAGAAGGAGTAGAAGAAGAAGAGGAAGACAAACAACAAGAAGTAGAAGAAGAAAAAGAAAAAGAAGAAGGAGATGATAAAGCGAAATAAGAAGAAGAAGAAGAAGAAGAAGAAAAAGAAGAAGAAGGAAAAGGAGAAGAAGAAAATGAAAAACTAGAAGAAGGAGAAGAAGAAGGATAAGAAGAAGAAGAAGAAAGAGAAGAAGAAGAGGAAGTAGAAGAACATGAAGAAAAGGAAGAAGAAGGAGAAGAAGAAGAAGAAAAAGACGAAGAATAAGAAGGAGAAGAAGTAGAAGAAGAAGAAGAAGACGAAAAGGAAAAAGAAGGAGAAGAATAAGAAGAAGAGGAGGAAGAGGAATAAGATGAAGAAGAAGAAGAAGAAGAAAATGATGATGAACGAGAAGGACAAGGAGAAGAAAAGTAGAAGAAGAAGAAGGAGAAGGAGAAGAAGAAGAAGAAGAGAAAATAAGGAAAAGAAGAAGAAGAAGAGGAGGAAGAAAAAGAAGAAGTAGAAGAAGAAGTAATGATGATGAAGAAGAAGAAGAACAAGAAGAAGGAGAAGATTAAAAACTTCATGAAGGAAGAAGAAAAAGAAGAAGAAGAAGAAGCAGAAGAAGAATACGACGTAAAGGAAGGAGAAGAAGAAGAAGAAGAAGAAGAAGAAGCAATAGGAGGAGAAGAGGAAGAAGAATAAAGAGAAGGAGGAGGAGAGGAAGAAGGAGAAGAAGAAGAAGAAGAAGGAGGAGAATATGAACAAGAAGAAGGGGAAGAAGAAGAGATAGAAGAATAAGAAGAAGAAGAAGAAGAAGAATAACAAAAAGAAGAACAAGAGGAAGTGGGAGAAGAAGAAAAAGAAGAAGGAGAAGCAGAAGAAGAAGAAGAAGAAGAAGAAGAAGAAGGAGAAGAAATAGAAGAAGAAAAAGATGATAAAGAAGAAGAACAAGTAGAAGAAGAAGGAAAATAAGAAAATGAAGAGAGAGAAGAAAAATAAAAAGAAGAAAGAGAAAGAGGAAGTGGAGAAGGAGGAGGAGAAGGAGAAGAAGAAGAAGAAGAAGAAGAAGAAGAAAAAAAAGAAGAAGAAGATAAAGAAGAAGGAGAAGGAGAAGAAAAAGAAGGGGAAGAAAAAAAAGGAAGAAAAAGAAGAAGAAGAAGAAGAAGAAGAAGAAGAAGAAGAAGGAGAATGAGAAGAAAAAAACAAAAAGAAGAAGAAGAAGATGATGAAGAAGAAGAAGAAGCAGAAGAAAGAGGAGGAGAAGAAGAAGAAGAAAAAGAACATGGAGAAGCAAAAGAAAAGAAGAAGAAAATGAAGAAGAAGAAGAAGAGGAGGAAGAAGAAGAAAATGAGGAAGAGCAAAAAGAAGAAGAAGAAGAAGAAGAAGAAGAAGAAGGAGAAGAAGAAGAAGAATAAAAGAAGATGATGATGATGTTGAAAAGTAGTTATAATAGGAAGAAGAAAAACAAGAAGAAGAGGGAGGAGAAGAAGAAGAAGAAGAAGAAGAAGAAGAAGAAGAAGAAGAAAATGAAGGACAAGAAGAGTAATAATAAGAAGAAGAAGAAGGAGAAGAAAAAGAAGAAGAAGAACATGAAGGAGATGGAGAACATGAAGAAGGATAAGAAGAAGAAGAACAAGAGGAGAAGGACAAGGAGAAGGAGAAGAAGAAGAAGAAGAAGAATAAGAAGAAGGAAGAAAATGGTGGAGGAGAAGAAGAAGAAGAAGTAGAGGAAGAAGAAGAAGAAGAAGAAGAAAGGGAGGAAAAAGAAGATGAAGAAAAAAAAGAATAAGAAGAACAAGAAGAAGAAGGAGAAGAAGAAGAAGAAGAAGAAGAAGAAGAAGAAGGAGAAGTAGTAGTAGTAGTAGAAGAAGAAGAACAAGAACAAGATAGAAGGAAGAAGTTGAAGAAGGAGAAGAAAAAGATGAGGAAGAAGAAGAAGAAAGAGACGAAGAAGAATAAGGCAGAGGAGGAGAAGAACAAGGAGTAGAAGAAAAGAAGGAGAAGAAGAAAGAGAAGAGGAAGAAGAAAATGAAGATGATGAAGAAGAAGAAGTAGAAGTAGAAGAAGAAGAACAACAAGAAGAAGGAAAAGAAGAAGAACAAGAAGGAAGAAGAAGGATAAGAGAAGAAGAGGAAGAAGAAGAAGAAGAAGAAGAAGAAGAAGAAAAAGGAGAGTAAGAAAAAGGTGAAGGAGATGAAGAAGATGTAGAAGAAGAAGAATAATAATAAGAAGAAGAAGAATGAGAAGAAGAAGAAGAAGAAGAAGAAGAAGGCAAAACAAAAGAAGAAGAAGAAGAAGAGGTAGAAGAAGAAGGAGAAGAAGAAGAAAAAGAATAAGAGGAAGATGCATTAGAAGAAGAAAAAGAAGAGGAGGAAGAAGAAGTTGGAGAAAATGACTAAGAAGAAGAACGAGAAAAAGAACTAGAAGAAGTTGAAGAAGAAGAAGAAGAAGAAGAAGAAGGAAAAAAAAAAGAAGAAGCAGAAGAAGAAGAAGAAGAAGAAGTTGATGAAGAAGACTAAGGAGAAGAAGAGGGAAAAGAAGATGAAGAAGAGGAAGAAGAAAGAGAAAGGAGGAGGGGGAGATGAAGAAGAAGAAGAAGAGGAAGGAGAAGGAGAAGAAGAAGAAGAAGAAGGGTGGGAGGAAGAAGAAGATGAAGAAAAATAAAAAAAAGAATAAGAATAAGAATAAGAAGAAGAATGGGAAGAGGAAGAAGAAGAAGAAGAAGTTGTAGTAGAAGATGAAGATGGAAGAAGGAAGACAGAAGAAGAAACAAGAAGGAGAAGAAAAAGATGAGGAAGAAGAAGAAGAAGAAAGAAGAAGAAGGAGGGGGAGAAGAAGAAGAGGAAGAAGAAGAAGAGGAAGAAGAAGAAGAAGAAAATGAAGAAGAAGAAGATAGAGTAGAAGAAGTAGAAAAAGAAGAAGAAGTTGAAGAAGAAAAAGAAGAAGAAGATGTAGAATAAGAATAAGTAGAAGTAGGAGAAAGAGAAGAAGAATAATAATAATAAGAAGAAGGAAGGAAGGAGAAGGACAAGAAAAAGAAGAAGAAGAAGAAGAAGAAGAAGAAGAGGAAGGAGTAGAAGAAGAAGATGAAGAAAGCAAAGAAGAATAAGATAAGAAGAAAAAGAAGAAGTAGAGGAAGAAGAAGAAGAAGAACGTAAAGAAGAAGAAGAAAAGAACTAGTAGAACAAGAAGAAGAAGAAGAAGAAGAAGAAGAAAGAAGAAAGAAGTTGAAGAAGAAGTAGAAGAAGAAGATCATGATGAAGAAGAAGAAGAAAAAGAAATAGAAGAATAAGGAGAGGAAGAAAAAGGTGAAGAAGATGAAGAAGAAGAAGAAGACAAAGAAGAAGAAGAAGAAGAAGAAGAAGGGGGAGAAGAAGAAGAAGATGATAATGAGAACAAAAAAGGAGAAAGAGAAGAAGAAGAAGATGAAGAAGAAGAAAGATGGAGAAGAAGAAGAGGAAGAAGATGGAAAAGGAGAAGAAGAAAGAAGAAGTTGAAGAAGAAGAAGAAGAAGAAGAAGAAGAAAAAGAAAAAGAAAAAGACGTAGTGATACAAGAAGAAGAAGAAAAAGAATAAGAAGATACAATTGAAGAAGAAAAAGGAGAAGAAGAAGAATAAAAAGAAACAAAACAACAAGAAGAAGAAGAACAAGAAGAAGTAGAAGAAAAAAATGAAGCAGAAGAAAAAGACGAACTAGACGAAATAGAATAAGTAGATGGAGAAAAAGGAGGAGGAGGAGGAGAAGGAGGAGGAGAAGAAGAAGTAGTAGAAGAAGAAGAAGAAGAAGAAGAAGAAGAAGAAGAGGAAGAAGAAGGAGAAGAAGAAGAAGGTGAAGAAGAAAAAGAAAAAGAAGAACAAGAAGAAGCAAAAGGAGAGGAAGAAGATGTAGGACAAGAGGAAGAAAGAGAAGTAGAAAAAGAAGGAGAAGAACAAGGAGAAGAAAAAGACGAAGAAGAAGAAGAAGAAGAAGAAGAAGAAGAAGAAGAAAATGAAGAAGAAGAAGAAGGAGAAGAACAAAAAGAAGAAGAAGGGGTGGAAGAAGAAGTAGAAGAAGAATAAGAAGAAGAAAAAGTAGTAGAAGGATAAGAAGAAGGAGAAGGAGAAGAACAAGAAGAAGAAGAACAAGAACAAGAACAAGAAATAGAAGAAGAAGACGAAGTAGAAGAAGAAGAAGGAGGAGGAGGAGGAGAAGAAGGAGGAGGTGGAGAAGGTGAATAAGAAGAAGAAGAAAAAGAAGAAGAGGAAGAAGAAGAAGAAGAAGAAGAAGAAGAAGAAGAAAAATAAGATGAAGAGAAAGAACAAAAATAAGACGAAGAAGAAGAATAATAAGAAGAAGAAGAATAAGAAGTAGAAGGACTAGAAGAAGGAGAAGAAGAAGAAGAAGAAGAAGATAAGGAAGAAGAAGAAGTAGAAGAAGAAGAATAAAATGGAGAAGAAGAAGGAAAAGAAGAAGAATAAGTAAAGGAAGAAGAAGAAGAAGAAGAACAAAAAGAAGAAGAAGAAGTTGGAGAAGAAGAAGAATGAGGAAGATGGAGAAGAAGAAGACGACGAAGGAGAATAAGAAGATGACGAAGGAGAATAAGAAGATGGAGAAGATGAAGAAGTAGAAGAAAAAGAAGATGATAAATACAAAGTAGAATAAGAAGAAAAAGAAGAAGTAATAGAATAAAGAAGTAGAAGGAAAAGAAGAAGAAGAAGAAGTAAAAGAAGAAGGAAAAGAAGGAGTAGAAGAAGAAAAAGGAGAAGAAGGAGAATAAGAAGAGCAAGAAGCAAAAGAAGAAGAAACAGAAGAAGAAGATGACAAAGGAGAATAAGTAGTAGTAGTAGTAGAAGAAGAAGAAGAAGAAGAAGAAAAAGGATAAAAAGAAGAAGAAGAAGAAGAAGAAGAAGAAGAAGATGAAGAATGAAGAAGAAGAAGAAGAAGCAGCAGAGGAAGATGAAGAAGAATAAGAAGAAGAAGAACAAGAGGAAGAAGTAGAAAACAAGAGGAAGATGAAGAAGAAGAAGAGGAGGAAGAGGAAGAAGAAGAGGAAGAAGAAGAAGAAGAAGAGGAAGAAGAAGAAGAAGAAGAAGAAGAAGAGAAGAAGGATGATGATGATGATGAAGAAAAAGAAGAAGAAGAAGAGGAAAAAGAAGAAGAAGAAGAAGAAGAAGAAGATGATGATCATGATGAAGA
>JAIUJO010000187.1:1042720-1045220 GCA_023846275.1 Vanilla planifolia
AAGAAGAAGTAAGGGAAGGAGAAGAAGAAGAATGAGAAGATGGATAAGTAGACATTGTAGAGGAAGAAGAAGAAGAATAAGGAGAAGAAGAAGAAGAAGAAGAAAAAAGAAGAAGGAAAAGAAGAAGAAGAATAAAAAGAAGAAGAAAGAGAAGGAGAAGAAGAAGAAGAAGAAGAAGATATGGAAGACAAAGAAGAAGGAGAAGTAGAAGATGATGAAGAAGAAGAATAAGAAAAAGAAGGAGAAGAAGAAGAAAAAGAAGGAAAAGAAGAAAGAGAAGAAGAAAAAGAAGAAGAAGAAGACGATGGAGAAGAAGAAGAAGATCATGGAGGAGGAGGAGAAGATGAAGAAGAAGAAGAAGAAGAAGTAGAAGAAAATAAGGAAAAATAAGAAGTAGAAGAAGAAGATGATGATGATGATAAAGGAGAAAAAGAAGAATAAAAAGAAGAAAGACAAGAAGAAGAAGAGAAGGAAGAAGAAGAAGATGAAGAAGGAGAAGAAGAAGTAGAAGAACAAGAAAAAGAATAAGAAGAAGCAGAAGAATAAGAAGAAGAAGAAGAAGAAGTTGTAGTAGTAGAAGATGCTGAAGAAGAAGGAGAAGGAGAAGAAGTAGTAGAAGAAGCTGATGAAAAAGAAGAAGAAGTAGTAGAACAAGGAGAAGAAGAAGAAGAAGAAGAACAAGCAGAACAACAAGAAGGAAAAGGAGAAAGAGAAGGAGAATGAGAAGGAGAAGATGAAGAAGAAGAAGAAGAAGAAGCAGAAGAAGAAGAAGAAGCAGAAGAAGATGGAGAAGAAGAAGAAGGAGAATGAGAAGAAGGAGAAGAAGAAAAAGAAAAAGAAGAAGAAGAAGAAGACGAAGAAGAAAAAGAACGTGAAGAAGAAAAAGAAGAAGAAATAGAAGAGGAAGAAGAAGAAGAAGAAGAAGAAGAAGAAGAAAAAGAAGAAGGAGAAGGGGAAGAAGAGGAAGAAGAAGGAGAAGAAAAAGAAGAAGTAGAAGAAGAAGAGGAAGAAGAAGAAGAGGAAGAAGAAGGAGAAGATGAAGAAGAAGAAGGAGAAGGAGGAGGAGAAGAAGAAGATGAAGAAGAAGAAAGAGGAGGAGGAGTAGGAGGAGGTGGAGATGAAGAAGAAGTAGAAGGAGAAGAAGAAGAAGGTGAAGAAGAAGAAGAAGAAGTACGAGAAGAAGAAGAAGAAGAAGAGGAAGTACGAGAAGAAGAAGAAGAAGAAGAAGAAGAAGAAGGACAAGAAAAAGATGGAGGGGAAGACGAAGAGGAAAAGAAGAAGGAGAAGAAGAAGAAGAAAGGTAGAAGAAGAAGAAGACAATGAAGAAGAAAAGGAAGTAAGAGAAGAAGTAGAAGAATAAGGAGAAGAAGAAGGACAAGGTGAAAAAGAAGGAGAAGAAGAAGAAGAAGGAGAAGAAGGAGAAGAAGAAGAAGAAGAAGAAAAGGAAGAAGAAGAAGAAGAAGAGGTAGAAGATGGAGAAGAAGAAGAAAAATGAGAAGAAAGGGAAGAAGTAGAAGAAGAAGAAGTAGGATGAGAAGAAGTAGAAGAAGAAAAAGAAGAACAAGAAGAACAAGAAGTAGAAGAAGATTGAGAAGGAGAAGGAGAAAAAGAAGAAAGAAGAAAAATGAGAAGAAGAAGAAGGAGAAGAAGAAGGAGAAGTGGAAAAAATAAGAGAATTAGAAGAAGAAAAATAAGAAGAAGAAGAAGATGAAGAAGACTAACGAGAAGTAAGAGAAAAGGAAGATGGAGAAGGAGAAGAAGGAGAAAAAAAGATGGAGAGAGAGAAGAAGAAGAAGGAGAAGAAGAAGAAGAAATGGAGAAGAAGCAGAAGAATAAGAAGGATTTGTAGAAGATGAAGAAGTAGAAGGAGGCGGAGGAGGAGGAGAAGAATAAATAGATGAAGAAGAAGAAGCAAAAGATGTAGAAGAAGGAGAAGGAGTAGTAGAAGAAGAAGAACAACAACATGAAGAAGAAGAAGAAGAACTTGAAGAAGGAGAAGAAGAAGAACGAGAAGATGGATAAGTAGACATAGCAGAGGAAGAAGAAGAAGAAGAAGGAGAAGAAGAAGAAGAAGGAGAAGAAGATGGAAAAGAAGAAGAAGAAGAAGAAGATGGAAAAGAAGAAGAAGAAGAAGAAGAAGAAGAAAGAGAAGGTGAAGAAGGAGAAGAAGAAGAAGAAGAAGAAGAAGAAGAAGCAGAAGTAGATATGGAAGAAATAAGAGAAGGAGAAGAAGATGATGAAGAAGTAGAAGAATAAAAAGAAGGAGGAGAAGAAGAAGAAAAAGGAGTAGAAGAAAGAGAAGAAGAAAAACAAGAAGAAGAATATGAAGAAGAAGAAGAAGAAGAATATCAAGGAGAAGATGATGATGAAGAAGAAAAAGAAGCAAAAGAAAATAAAGAAAAACAAGAAGTAAAAGAAGAAGAAAAAGAAGATGATAAAGAAGAAGAAGGAGAAGAAGAAGAAGGAGGAGGAGGAGGAGGAGAAGAAGAAGAAGAAGATA
>JAIUJO010000187.1:1052720-1055504 GCA_023846275.1 Vanilla planifolia
AGAAGAGGGAAAAGGAGGGGGAGAAGAACAAGAAGAAAGATGGTAGAAGAAGAAGCAGAAGAAGATGGAGATGAAGAAAAAGAAGAAGGAAAAGAAGAAGAAGAAGATGAAGAAGAAGTAGAAGAAGAAGGAAAAGAAGAAGAAGAATATGAAGATGGAGGAGGAGGAGGACGAGGAGGAGGGGGGAGAAGAAGAAGAAGAAGAAGTAGAAGTAGAACAATAAAAAGAAGAAGATGATGATGATGATGATGATGAAGAAAAAGAAAAAGAAGAAAAAGAAGAAGAAAAAGAAGAAGAAGAAGATGATGAAGAAGAAGAAGAAGAAATAGGATAAGAAGAAAAAGGAGAAGGAAAAGAAGATGAAGAAGAGGAAGGAGAAGGAGAAGAAAAAGATGAAGGAGAAGAAGAAAAAGGTAGAGAAGAAGAAGATAAACATTAAGAGGTAGAAGAAGAAGAAGAAGAAGAATAAAGAGAAAGAAAATAAGAATGGGAAGATGAAGAAAAAGAACAACAAACAAGGAGAAAAAAAAAGGTGAAGAATAAGAAGAACACAAAGGAGAGGATGAGAAGAAGAAGAAAAGGAGGATGGGAAGAAGAAGAAGAAGAAGAAGAATAAGAAGAAGAAGAAGAAGAAGTAATGGAAGAAGAAAGGCAAGAAGAAGAAGCAATGGAAGAAGAAAGGGAAGAAGAAGAAGTCAAAGAAGAACAACAAGAAGAAGAAGAGGAAGAAGAAGAAGAAGAAGAAGAAGAAGAAGAAAAGAAGGAAGAAAGAAGGAGGATGAAGAAAAAGATGTAGAAGAGAAAAAAGGAGGAGGATGAGAAGAACAAGAAGAAAGAAGGTAGAAGAAGAAGAAGAAGAAGAAGAAGAAGAAGAGGAAGATCGAGATGAAGAAAAAGAAGATGGAAAAGAAGAAGAAAAGGAGGATGAGAAGAAGATGAAGAAAAAGAATAAGAAGCAAAAAGTGAAGAAAAGGAAGAAGAAGAAGACAAGAAGAAGAAGAAGAAGAAGAAGAAGAAGAAGAATTAGAAGAAGAAAAACAACAAAAGGAAGGAAGAAGAAAGATGATGAAGATTAACAAAAATATGTAGAAGTGAAAAAAGAAGAGGAGGAGAAGAACAACAACAAAGGAGGTAGAACAAGAAGATGAAGAAGAAGAAGAAGAAGAAGAGGAAAAAAGAGGGAGATGAAGAAAAAGAAGAAGAAGAAGGTGAAGTAGAGGAAGAAGAAGGAGAAGAAGAAGACAATGAAGAAGAAAAAAAAGAAGGATAAAAATAAGAAGAAGAAGAAGAAGAAGAAGAAGGAGAAGAGGAGGAGGACGAAGAAGAAGAAGAAGAAGAAGAAGATGGTGGAGAAGATGAAGAAGAAAAAGAAGCAGGAGAAGGGAAGAAGAATAAAGAGAAGAGGAGGAAGAAGATGATGATGTAGATGGAGGTGGAGAAGAAGATGCAATAGTAGAAGAATAATAAAGAAAGAGAAGTAGAAGAAGATGAAGAAAAAGAATGAGAAGAAGCATCAACAGAAGAAAAGAAAAAATATGAAGAGGAAAAAGAAGATGAAGAAGAAGAATAATAATAAGTAGAAAAAGAAGAACAAAAGGAAGGAAGAAGAAAGGTGACGAAGATGAAGAAAAAGTTGTAGAAGAGAAAAAAGGAGGAGGAGGAGAAGAACAAGAAGAAAGAAGGTAGAAGAAGAAGAAGAAGAAGAAGAAGATGAAGATGAAGAAGAAGAAGATGAAGAAGATGGAGATGAAGAAAAAGAAGAAGAAGAAGAAGAAGAAGAAGAAGAGGAAGAAGAAGGAGAAGAAGAAGATGATGAAGTAGAAGAAGAAGAAGAAGAGGAAGAAGAACAAAAAAAGGAGAAGATGAAGGAGACGAAGAAGAAGAAGAAGATAAAGAAGGAGAAGATAAAAGTGAAGAAGAAGAAGAAGGAGAAGAAGAAGACGATGAAGTAGAAGAAGAAGAGGAAGAGGAAGAAGAACAAAAAGAAGGAGAAGATGAAGGGGACGAAGAAGAAGAAGAAGATAAAGAAGGAGAAGATAAAAGTGAAGAAGAAGAAGTTAGGAAAGATGAACAAGAAGAAGAAGAAGATGAAGAAGAAGAAGAAGAAGAAGAAGAAAAAGAAGTAGAAGAAGAAGAAGGAGAAGGGGAGAAAGTAATAGAAGAAGAAGGAGACGACATAGAAAATGGAGAAAAAGAAGAAGAAGAAGATGAAGAAGAAGAAACAGAAGAAGAAGGAAAAGAAGAAGAAGAATATGAAGGAGGAGGAGGAGGAGGAGGGGAGAAGAAGAAGAAGAAGAAGAAGTAGGAGAAGATGAAGAAGAAGAGGAAGAAGAAGATGGTGATGATGAAGAAGAAGAAGGAGATGAAAAAGAAGAAGAAGATGATGATGAAGAGGAAGAAGAAATAAGACAAGAAGAAAAATAGAAGGAAAAGAAGAAGAAGGAGAAGGAGAAGGAGAAGAAGAAGATGAAGGAGAAGAAGAAAAAAGAGGAGGAGGAGAAGAAGACAAATAAGAAGAAGCAGAAGAAAAAGAAGAAGAAGAAGAAGATGATAAAGAAGAAGAAGGAAGAGGAGGAGGAGGAGGAGGAGAAGAAGAAGAAGAAGAAGAAGAAGAAGAGAAAGAAAGAGAGCGAGAAGGAGAGGAAGAAGAAGAAGAAGAAGAAGAAGAACAAGGATAAGAAAATGCAGAAGAAGAAGAAGAAGAGGAGGAGGAAGAAGTAGAAGAAGAACAACAACAAATAGAAGAAGGAAAAGGAGAAGAAGAAGAAGCAGTAGTAGAAAAAA
>JAIUJO010000188.1:10000-12500 GCA_023846275.1 Vanilla planifolia
TTTTCTTCTTCTTATTCTTCTTCTTCTTCTTCATCTTCTCCAACTTCTAATTCTTCTTCTTCATAATCATGTTCTTTTTCTTCTTCTTCTACTACTACTACTTTTACTTCTTCTTCTTCTTCTTCTTATTCTTCTTCTGCTTCTTCTTCTTCTGTTTCTTCTACTACAAGAACTTCTTCTTCCTCCTCTTACTTCTTCTTCTTCCTCTTCTTCCTCTTCTTCTTCTTCTTCTTCTACTTCTTCTTCTTCTACTACTACTACTACTTCTTCTTCTTCTTCTTCTTCTTCTTATTCTTCCTCCTCCTCTATTACTTCATCCCATTCTTCTTTTTCTGATTCTTCTTTGCCTTTTTCTTCTTCTTCGCCTTTTTCTTCTTCTTCTTCTTTAGCTTCTACTTCTTTATTCTCTCCTACTTCTTCCTCTTTTTCTTCTTCCACTTATTCTTACTCTTCTTCTTTTTCTTCCTCCTCTTACTTCTTTGCCTTCTTCTTCTTCTTCTACCTCTTCCACCTCCACTTCCCCTTCTTCTTCTTCCTCTTCTTACTCTATTAATTCATCTTCTCCTTCTTCTTCTTCTTGTTCATCTTCTTCTTCCTTTTCTTGTTCTTCTTCTCCTTCTTCTTCTTCATGATCTTCTTCTCCATCATCATCATCTTCGTCTTTTTTGTCTTCCTCGTACTTCTTCTTCTTCTTCTTCTTCTTCTTCTTTTTCTTCTTCGTCCTTTTCTCGAACTTCTTCTTCTTCTTCCTCTTCCTCCTCTTCTACTTCTTTTTCTTCTTCGTTTCGTTCTTCTTACTCTTCCTCTTCTTCTTCTTCTTCTTCTTCTTCCTCTTCTCCTAGTTCTTCTTCTCCTCCTCCTTCTTTTTCTTCTTCTTCTTCTTGTTCTTCTAGTACTTCTTCTAGTTGTTTTTCTTGTTCTTCTTCATCCTCATCTTTCTCCTCAGCTACTTCTTCCTCTTCTTCTTCTTCTTCCTCCTCCTCCTCTTACTTCTTCTTCTCCTTCTTCTACTTCTTCCTCCTCTTCTTCCCCTTCATTATCTTCCACTTCTTCTTCTTCTTCTTCTTCTTCTTCTTATCCTACTTCTTCTTGTCCTTCTTCTTCCTCCTCTTCGTCTATTCTCCTTCCTCTTCTCCTTCTTCTTCTTCTTCTTCTTCTTCTTCTTATTTTTCTTGATCTTCTTCTTCCTCTTCTTACTCTTATTCTTCTTCCTTTTTTTTTCATTCTCTGCTTCTCCTTCTTTATTCTCCTCCTCATCCTCTTCTTCTTCTTCTTCTTCTTCATCATCATCATCATCCTCTTCTTGAACTTCTTCTTCTTCATCTACTTCTTCTTCTTCTTCTTCTTCTTCTCCTTCTGCTTCTTCTTCTTCTTCTTCTTCTACCTCTACTTCTAATTCTTCTTCTTCTTCTTCTTCACCATATACTTCTTCATCTTCTTCTTCTTCTTCTTCATCTTCTTCTCTTTCTTCTTCATCTTCTTCTCTTTCTTCTTTTTCTTCTTCTTCCACTTCTTTGCATTCATCTTCTTCCTCTTCTTCTCATTCATCTTCTTCTTCAACTTGTTCTTCTACTCCTTCTTCCTCATCCTTTTCTTCTTCTTCTTCTTCTCCTTCCTCTTCTTCTCCATCTTCTTTTTCTTACTTTCATTTTTCATTTTCTTCTTGTTCTTCTAGTTCTTCTTTTTCTTCGTCTCCTTTTTCTTCCACATCTAATTCTTCTTCTTCTTCTTCTTCTTCTACTACTACTACTACTACAATTACTACTTTTTCATCTTCTTCTCCTTCTTCTTCTTTGCTTTATTCTTCTCCTCTTACTTCTTCTTCTCCTTCTTCTCCTTCTTCATCTACTTCATCTTCTTCTTCCTCTTACTCTTCCTCTTCCTCTTCCACTTCCTCTTCTTCTTCTTCTTCTTGTTCCACATCTTCTTCTTCCTTTTCTTCATCCTCTTCTTCCTCTTCTTCATCTCCTTCTTCTTCTTTACCTTCTTCACTTTATACAGCTCCTTCCTTTTCTTCTTCTTCTTCATCTACTACTAATTTTTCATCTTCCTCTTTTGTTTTCTTCATCATCTTCTTCTTCTTGTTCTTCTGGTTTTTCTTCTTCTTCTCGTTCTTCTCCTTCTACTTACTCACCTTCTTCTTCCTTTTCATCTTTTTCTTCTTGTTTTTCTTCTTTTTCATATTGTTCTTCTTCTTCTTCTTCTTTTGCTTCTTCTTAATCTTTTTCTTTCACTTCTTCACCTTTTCCTACTTCTTGCTCTTCTTTTTTTTTGCTACTTCTTTTTCTTCTTGTCTATCTTCTTCTTCTACTGCTACTACATCTTCATCTTCTTCTCCTTCTTCTTCTTCTCTTTCTCCTTCTCCTACTTTTTCTTCTTTTTCATATCCTTCTCCTTCTCTACTTCTTCTTCTTCTTCTTCTTCTTCTTCTTGCCCCACATCTTATGCTTCTCCTTCTTCTTCTTCTTTCTTTTCTTCTTCTTCTTTCTTTTCTTCTTCT
>JAIUJO010000188.1:22500-30000 GCA_023846275.1 Vanilla planifolia
CTTCTTTTTCTTCTTCTTATTATTCTTCTTCTTCTCCTTCTTCTTATCCTTCTTCTTCATCTTGTTCGTCGCCATCTTTTTCTTCTTCTTCGTCTTCTTCTTGTTCTACTTCTACTTCTTTTTCTTCTTCTTCTTCTGCTTCTTCTACCACTACAAGATCTTCTTCCTCTTACGTCTTCTTTTTCATCAACTTCTTACTCTTCTTCTTCTTCTTCTTCTTTTTATTCTACTTCTACTTCTGCCACTTCTCCTTTTCCTCTTTTTCCAGTTCTTCTTCTTCTTCCTCTTCTTCTACTTCTTCTTCCTCTTCTTTTTCTTCTTCTTATTCTTCATCTTCTTCTTCTTCTTCTTCTTCTTCTTGCATTTCTTCTTCTTCTTCTTCTTCTTCTTTTTCTTCTTTTTCTTTCTCTTTTTCTTCTTGTTCTTCTCCTTCTTCATCTTCTTCTTCTTCTTTGTCTTCCTCGTACCTCTTCTTCTTCTTCTTCTTCTTCTTCTTCTTCTTTTTGTTCTTCTTCTTTATTTTCTTCAACTTCTTCTTCCTCTTCTTCTTCTTTTTTTCTTCTACTTTGTCCCCTTCTTCTTAATCTTCATCTTCTTCTTCTTCTTCTTCTTCTTCTCCTTCTTCTTCCTCTTCTTCTTTTTCTACTCCTCCTCCTCCTCCTTCTTCATCTTCTTCTTCTTCTTCTTCTTCTCCTTCTTTTTCCTCTGCTAATTCTTCCTCTTCTTCTTCTTCTTCTTCATCTTCTTACTCTTCTTCTTTTTTCCTCCTCCTGTTGCTTCTTCTCCTTCTTCTACTTCTTCCTCCTCCTCTTCCTCTTCTTCTTCTTCTTCTTCTTCTTCTTCTTATCCTACATCTTCTTCTTGTCCTCCTTCTTCCTCCTCTTCTTCTTCTTCTTCTTCTTCTTCTTCTTCTTCTTTTTCTTCTTCTTCATTTTCATGATCTTCTTCTTCCTCATGTTGTTCTTCTTCTTCTTCTTCTTCTTTTTCATTCTTTTCTTCTCCTTCTTCTTACTCCTCCTCCTCTTCTTCTTCTTCTGTTTCATCTTCTTCTTCTTCTACATCATCCTCTTCTATAACTTTTGCTTCTTCTTCTTCTTCTTCTCCTTCTCCTTCTTCTTCTTCTTCTTCTACTTCTAATTCTTCTTCTTCTTCTTCACCATCTTCTACTTCTTTTTCGGTTTCATCTTCTTCTTCTTCTTCCTCCTCTTCTTCTCATTCTTCTTCTTCTTACTCTTCCTCTTCTTCTTTGATCATCTTCTTCTTCTTCTTTTTCTTTTTCTTCGTCTTCTTCGTCCGTTTTTTCTTCTTTTTCAACTTCTTCCTCTTCTTCTTCTTCTTCTTCTTCTTCCTTTTCTTCTCCTTTTTCTTTTTCTTGCTCTTTTTCTTCTTCTTTTTCTTCTTCATCTTCTTCTTCCTTCTCCTCTTCCTCTTCAACTTGTTTTACTTCTTTTTCTTCTTCTTCTTCTTCTTCTTCCTCATCTCCTTCTTCCTCTTCTTATTCTTCTATTACTACATCTACTACAACAACTACTACTACTACTACTTCTTTTCTTTCTTCTTCTCCTCTTAATTTTTCTACTTTGTCTTCTTCTTGTTCTTCTTCTTCTTCTTGTTTTTCTCCTTCTTCTTCTTCATCATCCTCTTCTTCTTCTTCTACATCTTCTTCATCGTCATCATCTTCTTCTTCTACATCTAATTCTTCTTCTTCGTTTTCTTCTTCTTCTTCTTCATCTTCAACTTCTTCTTCTTCTCTTACTAGTTCTTCTTCCTCATCATCATCATCTTCTTCTTCTTCTTCTTCTTCCTCTTCTTGTTCTTTCTCTTACTTCTCCTTTCTGTTCCTTTTCTTCTTCTTCTTCTTCTTCTTCTTCTTCTTCTTCTACTTCCTCCTCTTTTCTTGGACTCGTTCTTCTTCTCCTTCTTCTCTTTTTTATATTCTTCTTTTTTTCTTCCTCTTCTTCTTCTTCTTCTTCTACTTCTTCGTTCTTCTTCTTGTTCCTCTACTCCTTCTTCCTGATCTTCTTCTTCCTCTTCCTTTTGTTCTTGTTCTTCACTTCCTCTTCTTCTTCTTATTATTATTGTTCTTCTTCTACCACTTCTTCTTCTTCTTCTTCATTTCCAACCTTTTTTCTTCAGCTTCTTATTTTACTTTTTCTTCTTCTCCTTCTTCTTCTACTTCCTCCTCTTAGTACTTATTCTACTTGTTCTTCTTCATCTTCTACTACCTTTTCTTCTACTTCTTTTATTTGTTCTTCTTCTTCGTCTTCTTCTTCTTCTTCTCCTTCTTCTTCTGTTTCATCTTCTTCCTCTTCTTCTTCTACTTCTTCCACTTCTTCCTCTTCTTTTTCTTCTTCTTATTTTTCTTCTTCATCTTTTTCTTCTTCTCCTCTTTTTCTTCTTCTCCTCTTTTTCTTCTTTTTACTCATCATCTTCTTCTTCTTCTTCATCATCATCTTATTCTTCTTCTTCTACTTCTTCTTTTTAATCTCCTTTTACTTTTTCTTCTTTTTTTTCTTTTACTACTAATAATACTTCTCCTTTCTCTTACTTCTTCTTCTTTTTCTTCTTCTTTTTTCTTCTTCTTCTTCTTCTTCTTCTTCCTCTTCTCCAACTTCTTGTTCCTCTACTTCTTATTCTTCTTCTAACTCCTCTCCTTCTACTTCCTCCCCCTCTTACTTCTTCTTCTACATCTTCTTCTTCTTCTTCTTCTTCCTCCTCTTCATCATCTTCTACCTCTTCTTCTTCCTCTTCTTCTTCTAATTCCTCTTCTTCTTCCTCTTCTTCTTCTTCTTCTTCTTCCACTTTTCTTCTCCTTCTTCCTCATCCTTTTCTTCTTCTTATGCTTCTTCTTCTTCTTTTTCTTCTCCTTCTCCTTCTTCTTCTTACTCTTCTTCCTCCTCTTCTTCATTCTCTTCTTCTTTTTCTTCTTTTGCTTCTTGTTCTTCTCCTTTTTCTTCTTCCTCTTCTACTTCTTCTTCTTCTACTACTATTACAACTACTACTAATGCTACGTCTTCTTCTTCCACTACTTCTTCTTTTTCTTTTTCTTCTTCTTCATTTTCTTCTTCTTCTTTTTCGTCTTCTTTTTCTTCCTCTTCTCCTACTTCTTCCTCTTCTTTTTCTATTTACACTTCTTCTTCATTTTCCTCCTCTAACTTCTTCTTTTTCTTCTTCTTCATCCACCTCTTCTTCTTCTTCTACTTCTTCTTCTTCTCATCTTTTTCTTCCTCCTCTTCTTCTTCTTATTCTTCATCTTCTCCTTCTTGTTCTTCTTCTCTTTCTTCTTCTTTTTCTTCTTCTTCTTCAACTTCTTCTTCTTCTTCTTCATCTTCTTTGTCTTCTCCTTCTTCTTCTTATTATTCTTCTTCTTCTCCTCCTTTTTCCTCCTCCTCTTCTTCTTTTGCTTCTCCTTCTTCTTCTTTTTCTTCTTCTTCCTAGTCCTCATCTTCTTCTTCTTCTTCTTCTTCTTCTTGTTCCTCCTCTTCTTCTTCCTCTTCTTGTTCATCCTCTTCATCATCTTCTTATTTTCCTTCTTCTTCTTTTTCTTCTTCTTCTTCTTCTTTTTCTTCTTCTTCTTCTTCTTCTTCTTCTTCTCTTGCTTTTCCTTCATCTTTTTCTTCTTTTACTTCATCTTGTTCTTTTCTTCTTCTTCTTCTTCTTCTTCTACTTCTTCTTCATGCTCTTCCTTTGTTTTCTTCTTCTTGTTCTATTTCTTTTTCCTCCTTTTCTTCTTCTTCTTCTTCTTCTCCTCCTACTTCTTCTTCTTCTTCTTCTTCTTCTTCCCCTTCCACTTCCTTTTCTTCTTTGTCTTTATCTTTTACTTCTACTTCTTCTTCTTCTTCTTCCACTTCTGCTTCTTCCACTCTTCTTCTTCTTCTTCCTCTTGTTCTTTTTCTTCCACTTCATCCTCTTCTTTCTCTTCTTCTTATTCTTCTTCTTCTTGATCATCATTCTCTTCTTCTTCATCTTCTTCCTTATTTTCTTCTCCTAATTTTTCTTCTTCCTCATCTTCTTTCTCTTCTTCTTCTACATCTTCTTCTTATTCTATTTCTTCTTCTTTTTAATCATCAACTACTTCATTATCTTCATCTTCTTCTTCCTCATTTTCTTCTTCCTCTTCTTCTTCTTCTTCCTCTTCTTCTTCTTCTTCTTCTTCTTCTTCTACTACTACCACTACTACTACTTCTTCGTCTTCCACTTCTCCTTCTGCTTGTTCTTCTTCTTCTTCTTCTTCTAATTCTTCTTCTTTCTCCTCTCCTACATCCTCTTCTTCTTCTCTTCTTCTTCTTACCCTTCCTTTTCTTCTCCCTCCTCTGCTTACATCTTCTTCTTCTTCTTCTCCTTTTACTTCTTCCTCCTCTTCTTCCCCTTCTTTGTCTTCCCCTTCTTCATATATTTCTTCTTCTTCTCCTCCTCTTTCTTCTTCTTCTTGTTCTTCTTCTTCTTCGTCTTCTTCTATTTCTTCATCCTCTTATTCTTCTTCTTCTTCTTGATGATCTTCTTCTTCCTCTTCATGCTCTTCTTCTTCTCCATATTCTTTTTCTTCCTAATCTTCTCCTTCTTCTTACTCCTCCTATTCTACTTCTTTTTCTTCTTCTTCTTCATCTTCTTCTTCTTCAACTTTTTCTTCTATTTCTTCTACTTCTTCTTTATCTTCTTCTTCTTCTTCTTCTCTTTCTTCTTCTTCTTCTTCTCTTGCTTCTTCTTCTTCTTCTTCTTCTACTACTACTACTACTACTTCTAATTCTTCTTCTTCTTCCTCTTCTCCTTCTTCATCATCATCATCATCTTCTTCTTCTGACTCTTCTTCTTCTTCTTGATCAACATCTTCTTCTTTATCTTCATCTTCTTTTTCGTCCTCTTCTTCTTCTTCTTACTCTTCTTCTTCTTCCTTTTCTTCCCTTTTTTCTTCTTCTTTCTCTCCTTCTTCTTCTACTACTACTACTTCTTCTACTTCTTCTTTTACTTCTTCTTTTTCTTCTTGTTCTTCTTCGTCTTCTTCTTCTTCTTCAACTACTACTATTACTACTAGTTTTTCTTCTTCTCCTTCTTCTTAACCTTCATCCTCCACTCCTACTTTTTCTTCTTCTTCTTCTTCTTCTTCTTCTTCTTCATCTTCCTCCTCCTCTTCTTCTACTTCTTCTTCCTCTTCTTCTTCATCTTCTAAATCTTCTTCTTCTTCTTCATCATAAAGTTCTTCTTCTCCTTCTTGTTCTTCTTCCTAATCTTTTTCTTCTTCTTCTGCTTCTTCTTCTTCTTCTTCTTCTTCTTCATCTTGTTCTTCTTCTACCTCATCTTGTTCTTTCTCTTACATCTTCTTCTTCTTCTTCCTTTTCTTCTTCCTCTTCTTCTTCTTCTTCTTCCATCTCTTTTTCTTGGACATGTTCTTCTTCTTCTTCTTCTTCTACTTTTTCAATTTCTTCTTCTTCTTCTTCTTCTTCTTCTTCCTCTTCTTTTACTTTTTCATCTCCTTCTTCCTCTTCCTCTTCTTCTTGTTCTTCGCTTCCTCTCTTCTTCTTCTCCTTCTTCTTCTTCTTCTTCTTCTTCCTTATCTACTTCTTTTTCTTCTTCTTTTTCTTCTTCTTCTTCTTCTTATTTTCCATCATCTTTTTCTTCTACTTCTTATTTTACTTTTTCTTCTTCTTCTTCTTCTTCTACTTCTTCTTCTTACTTCTTCTTCTTCTTGTTCTTCTTCTTCTTTCCCTTTTTCTTCTTCTTCTCCTCCTCCTACTTCTTGTTTGTCTTCTATTTCTTCTTCTTCTACTACTACTACTTCTTCCTCTTCATCTTCTTCTTCTTCTTCGTACACTTCTTCCTCTCCTTTTTCTTATTATTATTCTTCTTCATTTTTTTCTTCTCTCCTTCTTCTTCATACTATTCCTCATCTTTTTCTTCGTTGTCCCCTTCTTCTTCCTCTTCTTCTACTTCTTTTGCTTGTTTTTTTTCATCTACTTCTTTTTCTTCTTCATCAAATACTACTAATATTACTTCTTCCATTTACTTCTTTTTCTTCTTCTTCGTTCTTCCACTTCTCTTTCTTCTTCTTCATCTTTTTCTTCTTCTTCTTCATCGTCCTCATCTTCTTTATCTTCTTCTACTTCTTCTGCTTCTTTTTCATCTGCTTCTTCTTCTTCTACTTCTTCAATTACTACTAATACTACTTTAACTTCTTTCTTTTACTTCTTCTTCTTCTTCGACCTCTTCCACTTCTTCTTCATCTTCCTCTTCTTCTTCTTCTTCTTCTTCTTCGTCTCCTTCTCCTTCTTCCTGTTCTTCTTCTTCTACCTCCTTTTCTTCTTCTTCTCCTTCTTCCTCTTCTTTTCCTTTTTCTTATGCTTCTGCTTCTTTTTCTTCTTCTTCTTCTCCTTCTTTTTACTCCTTTCCTCTCCTTCTTCATTGTCTTCTTCTTCTTCTTCTTCATCCTCTTCTTCTTCTTCTTCTTCTTCTTCTTCTACTTCTGCTTCTTCTTCTAATACTACTACTACTGTTTCTTCTTTCTCCTATTACTTATTATTATTATTATTATTATTATTATTATTATTATTATTATTATTATTATTATTATTATTATTCTTTTTCAACTTTTTCTTCTTCTTCCCAATCTTCTTCTTCTTTTTTTTCTTTTTCTTCTTTCTCTTCTTCTTCTTCCTCGTCTTACATCTTCTTCTTCTTCTTCTTCTTCTTCTTCTTCATCCTCCTCTTCTTCTTCTTGTACTTCTTCTCCTTCTTGTTGCACTTCTTCATCTGCTTCTCCTTCTTCTTCTTCTTCTTCTTCTACTACTTTCCCATCCTTTTCTTCTTACACTTCTTCTTTTTCTTAACCTTCTTCTTCTTGTTCTTCTTCTCCTTCTTATTCTTCTTAATCTTCTTCTTATTGTTCTTCTTCTTCTTCTTTTTCTTCTTCTTCTTCTTCTTCTTCCTCCTCTTCTTCTTCTTCTTCTTCTTCTTCTTCTCCTTCTTCTTCTTCTTCTTCTTCTCCTACTTTTTCTTCATCTTTTTCTTCTTTTATTTCATCTTCGTCTTTTCTTTTCCTACTTCTTCTACTTCTTCCTCTTGCTTCTTTTTCTTCTTCTTGTTCTACTTCTTCTTTCTCCTCTTCTTCTTCTTCTTCTCCTCCTCCTACTTCCTCTTCTTCTTCCACTTCACTTGCTCTTCTTCTTCTTCTTCTTCTTCTTCTTCTTCTCTTCATCTTCTTTTTCCTCCTCTTCTTCTTCTTTCACTTCTTCTTCTTCTTCTTCCACTTCTTCTTCTTCTTCGTCCACTTCCTCCTCTTATTTTTCCTCTTCTTACTCTTCTTCTTCTTCTTTTTCTTCCTCTTCTCCCTCTTCTTCTTACTCTTCTTCTTCTTTTTCATCATTGTCTTCTTCTTTTTCTTATTCTTGTTCTTTCTCAACTTCTTCTCCATCTTTTTCTTTTCTTCTTCTTCTTCTTCTTCTTCTTCTTCTTCTCCTACATCTTCTTTGTTTTCTAATTCTTCTTCTTCTTTATCTTCATCTTTTT
>JAIUJO010000188.1:35000-40000 GCA_023846275.1 Vanilla planifolia
ATTTTGCACAGCGCTTTATAATAGATTTGCGCCGTTTAACCTGCGAGCCACTTTGGGGCTGGCTCACCCCCTCCTTGACCGGGATTTCATCACCCGGTTCAGGTTGACTTAGCCATGCACTGTTCTTTGACCGTTGATCGCGCTGAAGTTGGACTTAGCCGAGCTCCTCTCGGCAGGCTTGGCTTAGCCAGGCACTGTTCCGTTGACCGTTGACCAGCGCTAGCCGAGCTGCTCTCGGCTGTCTTTGGGCGGGCTTTGCTCGCCCCTTTCGGGTCAACCAAATTTTTATTTTTCTTTTTTTATTTCTAAAAAGGCCTGGACGGGCTGTTTTGACGTCGGGTCGACCCGCCCATGCTACAGTGCTTTTTCCCGAGACTTTTGCTGATTTAGGGTATTTTTGACGAATTTTTTAGCCACAAATTTGAATATAAGTGTATAAAAATAATTTTATATTCTTATAGTATTATAAGTTAATTAAGTGGCTATGAAAAGAAATTCGTAAAAAACGATTCCATAATAATATTAAAAAATCAAATACCCATGTCTATACATTTTGTCAAATATGCTTGGCCCAAAAATGAAAATTCATTATTAAATAATTTTATAATATTTTTAAATGTTAATACTACTAGTGTGCCACATAATCTCAAGGTTTTGACATATCAAATTCAAGAGAAATAAAAAGACATTTAATTATAAAACATCTTGCGCATGTCTCAAAAATTCCTTCAGTAATAAATAGCTTGGTTTTGTAATTATCACATCAAAGGGTACAACAATCTCCCCCTTGATGATTACAAAACCAAAGCTCAAAAACAAATAAAAAACGAAGCATTAAAGTAACAATAAATAACAATCATGGATTATAATATAGCTCCCCCTGAATCTTAGCCTATACTCCCCCTGAATCCTAGCACATCACTCTCCCCCATTTTGTAATCACTCAAAGGGGTTAATGACACCTAAACTCAAACGAAGTCTATGAAACACATCCGTAGGCAATGGTTTGGTAAAAATATCAGCCATTTGAGCGGAAGATGGGACAAATGACAGTTGAATTTCTTTCTTCTGCACATGCTCTCTAATAAAATGATATCTAAGATCTATATGTTTGGTTCTTGAATGTTGAACCGGATCCTTTGATAGACAAATTACACTTGAATTGTCACAGAAAATTGGAATCTGACTAAATTCTAAGCCGTAATCTAAAAGTTGTTGTTTAATCCATAGTACTTGAGCAACACAACTACCTGCAGCAATGTACTCTACCTCTGTTGTTGATAATGCCACACAATTTTGTTTTCTACTGGCCCAAGAAATTAGTGAACCACCAACCAATTGACACATGCCAGAGGTACTCTTCCTATCAGTCTTGCTGCCAGCAAAGTCAGCATCTGTGTAGGCTATTAAATCAAATCCAGACTCACATCTAGGGTACCATAAGCCTAGAGTCTTAGTACCTATAAGATACTTAAAGATATGCTTGATTGCTTGTAGGTGTGATTCCTTAGGATTTGCTTGAAATCTTGCACATAAACCTACACTAAACACAATATCAGGTCTACTCGCTGTAAGATATAGTAATGATCCAATCATTCCTCTAAATAGTTTTGTGTCAATAGACCTCCCAGTTTCATCTTTACTTATAATAGTACTTGTGCTAATAGGAGTTTTTCTTGACTTCATGCTTTCAAAACCAAATTTCTTAAGCAAACCAATCAAGTATTTGGTTTGAGAAATAAAAATTCCTTCACTTGTTTGCTTTACTTGAAGTCCAAGGAAGAAGGTTAATTCTCCCATCATACTCATTTCAAACTCATTCTTCATTAAATCTGCAAATTTCATGCACATCTCTACATTAGAAGCTCCAAATATTATATCATCTACATACACTTGACATACTAGTTAACCTTCAGTTGAATTTTGTACAAATAAGGTATTATCTATCTTACCCCTATGAAATCCATTCGAAGTAAGAAAAATACACAATCTTTCATACCATGCTCTTGGAGCTTGTTTCAATCCATAAAGAGCTTTCTTAAGTTTGTATACATGATCTAACTTATCATGTATCTCAAATCCAGGAGGTTGCTCAACATAAACCTCTTCATTTATATATCCATTCAAAAATGCACTCTTAACATCCATTTGGTATAATTTAAACCCTTTGTGACATGCATAAGCAAGTAAAAGTCTAATAGCTTCAAGTCTTGCCACAGGAGCAAATGTCTCATCCACATCTACTCCTTCTATCTGACAGTAGCCTTTTGCTACTAACCTAGCTTTATTTCTAATAACTTCACCATTCTCATCTACCTTGTTTTTGAAAACCCATTTTGTACCAATGATTGTTTTGTCATTTGGCCTTGGTACACGATCCCATACTTGATTTCTCTCAAATTGTACTAACTCATCATTCATTGCAGCAATCCAAGACTCATCTTCAAATGCACTTTCTACAGAACTTGGTTCAACATTTGACACGAATGCTGCATGATTAAATGAACTTCTAGTTCTAATATTCTCTTTTAAATCTCCAATAATCAATTCACTAGGATGATCCTTAGAATATCTCAATTGCTTCTCAATCTCACTATCATCTTTTACTGGTTCTTCAACCTTAGCTATATCATCCAATTTATCTTCTTCAAGACATAAGTCCTCAAATTCATCAAGTAGATCTATTTGATGATGACTATGAGATGCCTCACTAAGAGATTCATCAAACTTAACATGAATTGTCTCTTCAACAACTAGTGTTTTCTTGTTGTATACTCTAAACGCTCTACTAGAAAGTGAATATCCTAGAAAAATCCCTTCATCAGACTTGGCATCAAACTTATCAAGGTCTCTTTTTCCATTATTTAAAATGAAACATTTACATCCAAACACATGAAAATGAGCTACCTTGGGCTTCTTGCCATAAATCAACTCAAAAGGAGAAATTTCTAACAAAGGTCTACATATGACTCGATTAAATACATAACAGGCAGTGTTAATAGCTTCAGCCCAAAAATATTTGGGAACACTATACTCGTTTAGCATGCACCTTGCGGCATCAAGCAAGGTCCTATTCTTTCTCTCAACTACGCCATTTTGTTGAGGAGTCCTAGGTGAAGAAAAAGTATGAAACACTCCATTTTTAACACAATATTCATCAAATAATTCATTCTTAAATTCTCCTCCATTATCACTCCTAATAGAGATCAACCTAACTTCATGTTCTTTTTCAATTCTTGTAATAAGACTTACAAATTTTTCAAATACTTCACTCTTCTTTCTAACAAAAAAAACCCAAGTAAATCTAGTAAAATCATCTACAATTACTAACCCATACTTGCTTCCACCTAGACTTTCTGGATGAATAGGACCAAATAAGTCTAAGTGAACAAGTTCTAAAGGTTTACAAGTAGTGATGTCCTTAAGAGGCTTAAAACTTTCCTTTGTTTGTTTTCCTAATTGACATGGGCCACATAAATGATCACTTAACTGACTAAGATTTGGTAGACCTCTAACCACATCAAACTTCATGATTTTTTTAAAAGATGACTTTCCTAAGTGACAAAATCTTCTATGCCATAAAGTAGAATTACTGTCTTGTGAAGTAAGACACTCAAGTCCACTATTCTTGACCATGTGTAAAAATAAAACATAAGTGTTATCTTTTCTACATCCTATAACAAGAGGAAGATTATCCTTGCTAATAATGCATTCATATTTATTAAATAAAACTGTAAAATTAGAATCACATAATTGGCTAATACTAAGAAGATTGTACCTTAAATCTTGTACAAGAAGGACCTTTCTTATGGATGTATGTGAGTTGCCCACAGTTCCAATTCCAATCACTTTCTTCTTGGAGTTGTCACCAAGAGTAACTTCACCACCATCATAGCTCTTCAAGTGGATGAATAAAGATGCATCTCCAGTCATGTGTCTTGAGCATCCACTATCCAAGTACCACATGCCTTCCCTGGTCCTTGAAGAAAAGCATGCCTACACCACACAATTAAACGTTACATTTAGGGACACAAACCCTTTTGGGTCCACTTGTTTTAATTTGATCATTATGTAAGCTACTTTTTCTAACCCAAACAAAACTAGAAGATTTGTTATTTATAGAATTTCTAAATTTACAATAAGAAGAAATATGACCAAACTTCATGCAATAATTACAAATAGCATTTTGTGCATAAGAGGAGGTAGTGGTTCTTGCATAATTTATTTTTTGAAAAGAAATCCTACAATGAGCATGCAAACTTTTCAAATTATTTAATTCCCTAACTAAGCATGTATTTTTGACAATGAAAGAAGCCTTCTCATCTCTTTCTTTCTTAATTTCTAGCAAATAATTGGCATTCACTTCATTCAAATGTTCACACAAACCTAAGTAATTTTCATGCTCTTCTTTTAATTTAAGATACTTAGATGCTAATTTTTTATATTTGGTACAAATGGCTATGTATTGCTCTTCATAATTTTCCATGCAAGAAGATGAAGAAGAGGAGGAATAGGAACATACTTCATCATCTGATATTGCTTCTTGAATGTTGTCCTTTGCCATAAGACAAATCAAGCTCTCCTTCTTGTCTTCTTTACTAGAAGAGGAGCTATCTGAATCATCCCATGAGATCTTCATAGCCTTCTTCTTCTTCTTTTGGTTTTGATATTTTTCTACTCTCTCTTTGTAGTGAGGGCAATTTGGCCTAGTATGCCCAGGCAATTTGCATTCATAACAAATTGTTTCTTCATGGGAAACAACTTTGCCCTTTTGCCTTTTATTCTTCTCAAATCTTTTTCTTGTATTTCTTTTGTTATATAAACGAGATAAGCTTTTAGAAATAAGTGCTACCTCACTTGAGATTGATACATCTGAATCTGTGGAGGAATCGGCTACAAAAGCAATTGTCTCTTCCTTCTTCTTTTTCTTTTTTTTTCTACCGCATGCTCTTCATTCTTTCTTCTTGCAAACTCAATTTCATTTGTTAACAGCTCACCCA
>JAIUJO010000188.1:45000-47500 GCA_023846275.1 Vanilla planifolia
CTTCTTCAACTGCTTCCTCTTCTTCTTCTTCTTCTTCTCCATCTTTTTCTTCTTAATCTTCTTTTCTTATTCTTCATCTTCTCCTTGTTCTTCTTCTCTTTTTTCTTCTTCTTCTTCTTTTACTTCTTCTTCTTCTTCTTCTTCTTCTTCTTCTTCTTCTTCTTCTCCTCCTCCTCTTCCTCCTCCTTCTTCTTCTTTTTCTTCTTCTTCTTCTTTTACTTCTTCTTCTTCTTCTTCTTCTTCTTCCTCTTCTTTTCCTTCTTTTTCTTCCTCTTCTTCTTCTTCTTCTACAACTTTTTCTTCTTCTTAAACTTCTTCTCTTCTTCTCATACTTCTTCCTCTTCCTCATCTTTTTCTTCTTCTTCTTCTTCATCTTCTTCTTCTTCCTCCACATCTTTCACTTTCCCTTCTTCTGCCATTTCTTCTTCCACTTCTTCTTCTTCCACCACTTTTTCTTGGACTAGTTGATCTTCTCCTTCTTCTTTTTCGTTCTCTTCTTCTTCTTCTTCTTCTTCTTCTATTACTACTTCTTCCTTTTCTTCTTCTTCTTCTTCTTCTTCTTCTACTTCTTCTTCATCATCTTCTTCATCATCTTCTTCACCAACTTCTTCTTCTCCTACTTCTTCTTCTTCGTCTTACATCTTGTTTTTCTTCTTCTTCCTCTTCTACTTCTTCATCTACCTCTTCTTCTTCTTCTTCTTGTTCTTCTACTACTTCTTCATCCACTTTGTCTTCTTCTTCTTCTTTTCCTTTTTCTTCTTCGTCATCTTCTACTTCTTATTCCTGTTACTTGTTCTTCTTCTTCTTCTTCTTCTTCCTCTTCTTCTTCTTCTTCTTCTTCTTCTTCTCGTTCTTCTTCCCCTTCTTCTTCTTCTTCTTCTTCTTCTCATTCTTCTTCTTCTTCTTCTTCTTCTTCTTCTTCTTCTTCTTCTCCTTCTTCTTCTTCTTCTTCTTCTTCTTCTTCATCTTCATGTTCCTCTTCATCTTCTTCCTCTTCTTATTCTTCTTCCTCCTCTTCTTCTTCTTCTCCTTCATCTACATTTTCTTCTTCTTCTTCTTCTACTACTTCTTCTTCTTCTTCTTCTTCTTCTTCTTCTTCTTCCTCTTCCTCTTATTATTCTTCTTCTTCAACTTCTTCTTCTTAATCTTCTTCTTCTACTTCCTCTTCTTCTTGTTCTTCACTTCTTCTTTTTCTTCTTCTTCTTCTTTCTGTTCTTCTTTTTCTTTTTCCTCTTCTTATGCTTCTTCTTCTTCTTTTCATCTTCTTCTTTTCCAACATTTTTTTCTTCTGCTTCTTATTTTACTTTTTCTTCTTCTTCTTCTACTTCTTCCTCTTACTTCTTCTTATCCATCTTCTTCGTTTACTTCTTCTTCTTCTCCTCGTTCTTCTTCTCCTCCTACATCTTCTTCTTCTTCTTCTTCTTCTTCCTCTTCATCATCTTCTTCTTCTTCTTCCACTTCTTCCTCTACTTTTTCTTCTTCTTACACTTCCTCGTCTTCTTCTTCACAGTCCCCTCCTTCCTATTACTTCCGCTTCCTCCTCATACTTCTTCTTCTTCATCTTCTTCTTCTTCTTCTTCTTCCCCTTCTTTTTCTTCTTCTCCTTCTTCTTCATACTCTTTCGCTTCTTCTTTAATGTCCTCATCTTCTTCCTCTTCTTCTACTTTTTCTACTTCTTCTTTTTAATCTACCTCTCCTTCCTCTTCTTCTTTTTCTTCTATTATTACTAATACTATTTCTTCTTCCTTTTATTTATTCTTCTTCTTCTTCTTCTTCTTCCACCTCTTCCTCTTCTTCTTCCGCTTCCTCTTCTTCTTCTTCTTCTTCTTCGTCTTCTTTATCTCCTCCTTCTTCTTCTTGTTCTTCTTCTTCTACTACCTCTTCGTCGTCTTCCTCTTCCTCTTCTTCTTCACCTTCTTCCAGTTCTTTTTCTTCTTCTAATGCTTCTTCCTCCTCTTTTTTTTCTTCTTCTCCTTCTTCTTCTTATTCTTTTTCCTCTTCTTCTTCATTTTCTTCCTATTGTTCTTCTTCTTCATCTTCTTCTTCTTCATCCTCTTCTTCTTCTTCTTCTTTTTCTTTTTCTTCCACTTCTACAACAACTACTACTACTACTACAATTGTTTCTTGTTCTTCCTCTTTGTCCTTCTTCTTCTTCTTCTTCTTCTTTTTCAACTTCTTCTTCCTCTTCTCCAACATCTTCCTCCTCTTCTTCTTCTTCTTCTTCTTCCTACCCTTCCTCTTCTTCTTCATTGTCTTACAACTTCTTCTTCTTCCTCTTCTTCTTCTTCTTCTTTATCCACCTCTTCCTCTTCTTCTACTTTTTCATCTTCTTCAGGCAATTCTTTGTCTGCTTCTTCCTCTACCTCTTCTTCTACTTCGCCATCTTTTTCTTCTTGCTCTTCTTCTTCACGTCCTTGATCCTCTCCTTCTTGTTCTTCTTCTCCTTCTTCTTCTTCTTCTTCTTCTTATTCTTCGTATTCTTCTTATTCTACTTCTTCTT
>JAIUJO010000188.1:52500-55000 GCA_023846275.1 Vanilla planifolia
TTCTTGTTCCTTTTATTTCTCTTCTTCTTGCTCCTTTTATTTCTCTCCTTCTTCTTTCTCTTCATCTTTTTCTTCTTCCTCTGCTTTCACAATTTCTTCTTCTTCTTCTCCTTCTTCTTCTTTGTCTTCTTCATCTTTATCTTTTATTCTTCTTCTTCTTTTGCTTCTTCTTCTTCCCCATCTTATTCTTCTTCCTCTTCTTCTTCTTCTTCTTCTTCTCCTTCTTTTTTTTCTTCTACTTCTTGTTCTTGTTGTTTTTCTTCGTATTACCATTCTTCTTCTTCTACTACTTCTTCATGTTCTTCTTATTCTTCTTATTCTTCTTCTTATTTTTCTTCTTCTTCTTTGCCTTCTCCTTTTTCATCTTCTTCTTCTTCTTCTTCTTCTTCTTCTTCCTCTTCTTCTTCTTCTTCTTCTCCTTCTTCTTCATCTTCTTCCTCGTCTACTTTTTTTTCTTCTCCTTCTTCTTCTTTCTTCTTCTTCTTCTTCCTCATCCTCATCTTCTTCTACTTCTTCGTCTTCTTCTTCTTGCTCTTCTTCTTCCTTGTCTTCATTTTCCTTTTCTTCTTCTTCTTTTTCTTCTTCCTCTTCTTCTTCTTCTTCTTCCTCTTCCACTTCTTCATCTTCTTCTTCATCTTCTTCTTCTTCTTCTTCTTCTTCCTCTTGGTCTTCATCTACTTCTTATTCCTTCTCTTTCTTCCTCTACTTCTTCTTCTCCTTCTTCTTCTTCTTCTTCTTCTTCTTCATCTTCTTCATCTCCTTCTTCTATTTCTTCTTCTTCTTCTTCTTCCTCTTCTTCTTCTTGATCCCCTTACTTCTTCTTCTTCTTCTTCTTCTTCTTCTTTGGCTTCTTCTTCTTGTTGTTCTTCTTCTTCTACTTCTCTTTCCTCTTCCTTTTGTTCTTCTCCTTCTTATTCCTCGTATACTTATTCCTCTTCTTCCTCTTCTTCCTCCTCTTCCTCTTCTTCTTCTTCCTCTTTTTCTTCTTCTTCTCTTTGTTCTTTTCCTTCTTCTCCTTCATCCACTTCTTTCCTTTCTTCTACTTCTTCTTCTTCTATTTCTTCCTTCATGACTTCTTCCTCTTCTTCTACTTCATCTTCTTCAACTTCTTCTCTGTATCCTTCTTCTTCTTCTTCTCCTTCATCTACTTCTACTTCTTCTTCCTTTTCCTCTTCTTCTTCATCTTCTTCTTATTCTTCTTCTTCTTCTTTTTCTTCCTCTTGTTCTTCTACTTCTACTTCTTCCACTTCTTTTTCTTCTTCTTCTTGTTCTTTTGCTTCTCCTTCTTCTTCTTCGTCTTCTTACACTTATTCTTCTTCTTTCTATTCTTCCCCTTCTTCTTCTTCATAAACTTCTTCTTCTTCTTTTGCCGCTTCTTCTTCTTTTTCTTATTCATCTTCATCTTCTTCTTCTTCTTCTTTTTCTTTTTCTTGTTGTTGTCCTCCTCCACCACCTTCTTCTTCTTCTTCGTCTTCTTCTTCCTCTACTTCCTCTTCTTCACCTTCTCCTTCTTCTCTTACTTCTTCTTCTTCTTCTTCTTCTTCTTCTTTTCACTACTATTATTTTCCTTTTTATCTTTGTCTTCTTCCTCATCTTCTTCTTCTTCTTCTTCATATTCCCATTCTTCTTCTTCTCCTTCTTCTTCTTGTTATTTTTCTTCTTCTTCTTCTTCTTCCTCTTCTTCATCAGCTTCTTCTTATTCTTCTTCATTTTCTTATTCTTCCTCCTCTTCTTCTCAATTTGCTTCTTCTCTCTTCTTCTTTTCTTCATCTTCTCCATCATCTTCTTCTTCATCATCTTCTTCTTTTTCTTATTCTTCTTCCACTTCAACAACTACTTTTGCTTCGACTTCTTCTTCTTCTCTTACTTCTTCTTCTTCTTCTTCTTCTTCTTCTCCTTCTACTTCTTCCTCTTCTTCTTCTTCTTCTTCCTCTTCATCTTCTTTTTCTTCTACTTCTTCTTCTTCTTTCTCTTCCTCCTCCTCTTCCTCTTCAGCTTCTTCTTCTTCTTCTTCCTCTTCTTCTTCTTCTTCTTCTTCTTCTTCTTTTACTACTACTACAACTACTTTTTCTTCTTCTTTACCTTCTTCTTCTTCTCTTAATTCTTCTTCAACCTTTTCTCTTTCTTCATCATCTTCCTTTTCTTTTTCTTCTTCTTCTTCTTCCTCATCTTCTCCTTCTTCTTCTTCTCCCTCTTCTTCTTCTTCATAATCATCATCTTCTTCTTCTTCTTCTTCTTCTTATTCTTATTATACTTCTTCTTCATCGTCATATTCTTCTTCTTCTTCTTCTTATTCTACTTGTTCTTGTTGTTCTTCTTCTTCTACAACTACTACTACTTCGTCTTCTTCTTCTTCATCTTCTTCTTCTTCTTCTTCAACTTCTTCTTCTCCTCATTCTTCCTCTTTTTGTTGTTCTTCATCTTCCACTTCTACTTCTTCTTCTTCTTCCTTTTCTTCTATTTCTTACTCTTACTTCTTCTTCTTGTTCTTCATCCTCTA
>JAIUJO010000188.1:65000-67500 GCA_023846275.1 Vanilla planifolia
TCTTCTCCTTCTTCTTCATCTTCCTCTTCTTTTCCTTCTCCTTCTTCTTCCTCATCTTCTTCTTTATCTTCTTCTTGTTCTTTTTCTTCGTCATCATCATCATCTTCTTCTTCTTCTTCTTCTTATTCTTATTGTTGTTCATATCGTACTTCTTCTTCATCTTCATTTTCCCCTTCTTCTTCCTGTTCTACTTCTTCTTCTTCTCCTTCTTCTTCTTCTACGTCTACTTCTTCGTCTTCTTCTTCTTCTTCATTTTTTTCTTCTTCTTCTTCAATTTCTTCTTCTTCTCTTACTTCTTTCTCTTTTTGTTGTTCTTCTTCTTCTACTTCTACTTCTTCTTCTTCTTTCTCTTGCTTCTTTTTCTTCCTCTTCTTTTTCTTCTTCTTCTTCCTCTTCATTCTCTTCTTCTTCTTCCTCCTCCTCTTACTTTTTCGTCTACTTTTTCTTCCTAATCCTTTTCTTCTTTTTCCTCTTCTTCTTCTTCTTCTTCTTCCTCTCCTTCTTCTTCTTATTGATGTTGTTGTTGTTGTTCTTCTTCTTCTACATCTACTTCTTTTTCTTCTTCTTATTCTTCTTCTTCTTCTATCACTTCTTCCTCTTCCGCTTATTCTTCTTCTTCTTCTTCTGCTTCTTCATCTTCTTCGTCCTCCTCTTCTTCTAGTTGTTCATCATCATGATCATCATCATCTTCTTGTTCTTCTTCTTCTTCATCTTTTTCTTCCTATTCTTCTTCTTCTTCTTCTACTTCTTCTTCTTCTTCTTCTTTCTCTTCTTCTATATATTCTTCTTCTTCCTCTTCTTCTTCTTCTTCTTCTTCTTCACCTTCTTCTTCTTCTCTACATTCTCTTCTTCTTCTTCTTTTTATTCTGCTTCTTTTTCTTCTTTTTCTACTTTTTCCTCATCCTGTTTCTTCTTCTTCTTCTTTTGTTATTTTTCTTTGCCTTCTTCTTCTTCTTCATCATCACCATCATCTTCTTCTTCTTCTTCCTTGTTTTCTCCTTCTTCTTCTTTCCCTTCCTCTACTTCTTCTTCTTCTTCTTCTACTTCTTCTAGTTCTTCTTCTTCTTCTTCTTACCCCTCTTCTTCTTCTTCTTCTCACTTCTTCTTCTTCTTCTTCATCTTCTTCTACTTCTTCTACTGCTTCTTCTTCTTCTTCTTCTTCTCTTTCTTTTTATTCTTCTCCTTCTTCTTCTCTTTTTGTAGTTCTTCTTCCTCTTCTTCTTCCTCCTCTTCAACATCTTCTTCTTTTACTTCTACTTATTCCTCTTACTTCTTCTTCTTCTTCTTCTTCTTCTTCTTCTTCTTCTTTTTCTTGTTTCTCTTCTGCCTCTTCTACTTCTTCTTTTTCTTCTTTCTTCTTCTTCTTCTTCTTCATCTTCTTCTGCCTTTACTTCTTCTTCTTCTTCTTCTTCTTCTACAACTACTTCTTCTTCTCTTCTTCCTATTCTTCTCCTTTATCTTCTTCTTCATCATCATCTTCTTCTTCCTCTTCGTCTTCTTCTTTCTTCTTCTTCTTATTCTTCCTCCTCTTCATATTCACCTTCTTCTTCTCCTACATCTTCTTCTACTACTTCTTCTTCTACATTTTCTTCTTCCCCTTACCTCTTCTTCTTCTTCTTCTCCTTCTTCTTCTTCTTCTTCTTCTTCTTCTTCTCACCCCTCTTCTTCTTCTTCTTCTTCTTCTCACATCTTCTTCTTCTTCTTCATGTTCTTTTACTTCTTCTTCTACTTCTTCTTCTTCTTCTTCTCTTTCTTTTTATTCTTCTCCTTCTTCTTCTCTTTTTGTAGTTCTTCTTCCTCTTCTTCAACATCTTTTTCTTCTACTTCTACTTCTTCCTCTTACTTCTTCTTCTTCTTCTTCTTCATCTTCTTCTTCTTGTGGTTTCTCTTCTACCTCTTCTACTTCTTCTTCCTCTTTTTCTTCTTTCTTCTTCTTCTTCTTCTTCTTCTTCTTATTCTACCTTTACTTCTTCTTGTTCTCTTCTTCCTGTTCTTCTCCTTCTTCTTCATCATCATCTTCTTCTTCCTCTTCCTCTTCTTTTTTCTTCTTCTTCTTCTTCTTCTTCCCTTACTTCTTCTTCCTCTTCTTCTTCATCTTCTTCTTCTACTTCTTCTACTTCTTCTTCTTCTCTTCTTCCTCTTCTTCTTCTTCTTCTTCTTCTTTCACTTATTCTTCTTCTTCTTCCTCTTCTTCTTCTGCTTCTTCTTCTTCCTCCTCTTCATCCTCTTTTTCTTCTTCTTCCTCTTCTTTTTCTTCTTCTTCTTGTTCTTCTTCTTCCTCTTCTTCTTCTTTTTCCTCTTCTTCATCTCCTTCTACTTCTTCCTCTTCTTCTTCTTCTTCTTCTTCTTCCTCTTCTTCTTCTACAACTACTACTAAAACTTCTACTTCCTCATCTTCTAATTCTTCTTCTTCTTTTCTTTCTCTTTTTCCTCTTTTTCTTCTTCATCTTCTTCTTCTTTCTCTTCTTCTTATGCTTCTTCTTTGTATTCTTCTTCTTCA
>JAIUJO010000188.1:70000-72500 GCA_023846275.1 Vanilla planifolia
TTCTTCTTCTTCTTCTTCTTCTTCTTCCTCCTCCTCCTCTTCCTCCTCCTCAACTTCTTCTTCTTCTTCTCCTCCTTCTTGTTCTTCTTGCTATTCTTCTTTTTCTTCTTTTTCTTCTTCATTTTCTTCTTCCTCTTATTCAACATCTTCTTGTACTTCATCCTCCTCCTCTTCTTCTTCTTCTTCTTCTTGTTCGTCCTCCTCCTCTTCTTCTTCTTCCTCCTCTTCTGCCTCTTCTTCTCCTTTTTCTTCTTCTTCTTCTTCCTCTTACGTCTTCTTTTTCTTCTACTTCGTCTTCTTCTTCTTTTACTTCTTCTACTTCTTCAACTTCTTCTTCTTCATTGTCCTCTTCATCTTCTTCTTCTTTGTTTTCATTTTGTTCATCTTCTTCTACTACTTCTTCCTCTTTCTTCTTCTTCTTCTTCATCTTCTTCCTCTTCTGCTTCTTCTTCTTCTTGTTCTTCTTCTTCTTCTTCTTCTACTTCTTCCTCTTCTCCTCCTTCTTCTTCTTCTTCTTCTTCTTCTTCTACTTCTTCTTCTTCTTCTTCTTCTTCATCCTCCTCTCCTTCTTCTTCTTCACCTTCTTCTTCTCCTCTTTATTCCACTTTTTTTTCTTCTTCTTCATCATCTTCCTCTTCTTCTTCTTCTTCTTCTCCACCTTCTTCTTCTTCTTTCTCTTCTTCTTCTTCTTCTTTTTCTTCTTCTTCTTTTTGTTCTTCTTCTTCTTCCTCTCCTCTTACTTCTTCCTCCACTTCATCATCATCATCATCTTCTTCTTCTTCCCCTTCCTCTACTTACTCCTCTTCTTCTTAATCTTCTTCTTCTTCTACTACTTCATCTTCTTCATCTTCTTCTTCTTCTTCTTCTTGTTCTTCCTCTTCCTCCTCCTCCTCTTCCCCTTCTTGTTCTTGTTCCTCCTCTACTTCTTGTTCATCTTCTTCTTCTCCTTTTTCATTTTCTTTTTCTTCTTCTTCTTCCTCCTCTTCTTATACTTCTTCCTATTCTTCTTTTTCTTCCTCTTCTTCTTCTTTTTCTTCTTCTTCTTCTTATTTTCCCCTTCTTCCTCTCCTTCGTCTACTACTTCTTCTTCTTCTTCTTCTACAACTACTATGACAACTTCCACTTCTTCTTCTTCTTCTTCCTCCTCCTCTTCTTCCACTTCTTCTGCTTCTTCTTTTTCTTCTTCTTCTTCTTCTTCTTTTACTTCTTCTACTTCTACTTCTTCTTGTTCTTCTTCTTCTTCTTCCTCTTCTTTTTCTTCTTCTTCTTCTTCATCTTCTTGTTCTTCTTCTTACTCTTCCACTTCTTCTTCTTCTTCTTATTATTATTCTTCTTCTACTTCATCTACTTCTACTTCTACTTCTTCCTCTTCTCCTAGTTCTTCTTCCTCTTCATCATCGTCATCATCTTCTTCTTCATCTTCATCTTCTACCTCTTCTTTTTCTTCTTCTTACTTCTTCTTCTTCTTCTTCTTCTTCTTCTACTTCTTCGACTTGTTCTTCTTCCTCCTCTTCCACTACTTTTTCTTATTCTTCCTCATCTTCATCATCTTCTTCTTCTCCTTCTTCTTCTTCTTCTTCCACTTTTTCTTTTCTTCTTCTTCTTCTTCTTCCACTTCTTCTTCTTCTTGTTCACCTTGTTCTTCTTCTTCATCACCATCTTCATCTTCTTATTCTTCTTCTTATTCTTCATCTCTTCATCATCATCATCCTTTTCTTTATGTTCTTGATCTTGTTCTTCTTCTTCTTCTTCTTCTTCTTCTTCTTCTTCTCCCTCTTCTTCTTCTTCTTCTTCTTTGCCTACTTCTTTTTCATCTTCTTTTTGTACTTCTTCCTCTTCTTCTTCCATCTACTTCTCCTTCTTCATCTTCTTCAACTACTTCCTTATACTTCTTTTTCATCTTCTTCTTCTTCTTTTTCTTCTTGTTCTTGTTCTTGTTCTTTTTCTTCATCTTCTTCTTCTTCCTCTTCTTTGTCTTTGTCTTCTTGTTCTTCTTCATCTTCTTCTTTTCCTTCTTCTTCTTCTTCTTCTTCTTATCCTTCCTGTATTTTTTCTTCTTCTTTTTCTTCTTCCACTTCTTTTTCTTCCTCTTCTTCTTCTTCATCGTCATCTTCTTTATCATCATCTTCTTCTTCTTCTACTTCTACTTCTTCTTCTTCTCTTTCTTCTTCTGCTTCTACATGCTCTTCCCCGTCGTCATCATCATCTTCTTCTTCTTCTTCTCCTTCTTCTTCTTCTTCTTCCTCTTCTTTCTCTTCTTATGCTACTTCTTTTTCTCCTTCCTGTTCGTCTTTTTTCCTTTTCTACTACTTATTCTTCTTCTTCTTCTAGACCTGTTCTTCTTCTTCTTCTTCTTCTTCTTCTTCTTCTTCTACATTACCTTCTTCTTCTTTTCCTTCTCCTTATTCCTCTTATTCTTCTTCTTCTTCTTCCTCTTACTTCTTCTTCTGTTTCTTCTTCAACTTCCCCTTCTTTTTCTTCTTCTTCTTCTTCCTCTTTC
>JAIUJO010000188.1:77500-80000 GCA_023846275.1 Vanilla planifolia
CTTCCTCTTCTTCTCTTTCTTCTTCATCCTCTTTTACCTCTTTTTCTTCTTCTTCTTCCTATTCTTCTTTTTCTTCTTCTTCTTATTCTTATTCTTATTCTATTTCTTCTACTTATTCTTCTTATACTTCTTCTTCTTCACCTTCGTGTTCATCTTCTTCTACATCTTCTTCTTTTTCTTCTTCACCTTCTTCTTCTTCTTCTTCTTCTTCTTCTACTACTACTACTTCTTCTTCTTCTTCTTCTTCTTTTACATCTTCTACTTCAAATTCTTCTTCTTCTTCTTCTTCTTTTTGCTCTTCCTCTTCTTCTTCATCATCATCTTCTTCTTCTTATTCTTCTTCCTCTCGCTTGTTCTTAGTCTTCTTCTTCTTGTTCTTTTCTCCTTCTACTTTTTCCTCTTCCTCTTCTTATTATCCTTCTTCTTCTTCTTCTTATTCCTCATCTCCTTCTTCATCTTTCTCTTATTCTTCTTCTTCCTCTACTTTTTCTTCTTCTTCTTGTTCTTCTTCTTCTTCTTCTTCTTCTTTTTATACTTCTTATTCTTCTTCTTCTAGTCTCTGTTATTCTCGTTCTTTCGTCTTCATCCACCTCTCCTTCCTCATCTTCATCTTCTTCTTCTTCTCCGACTACTGTTCTATTTCTCCTTCTTCATCTTTTTCATATTCTTCTTCTTCTTTTACATCTTGTTCCTCTTCTTCTTCTTCTTCTTCTTCTACTAATACTACTTCTTCCTCTTCCTCTTCTTCTTCTTTTTCTTCTTCTTCTTCTTATTATTTTTCTTCTTCTTCTTCTTCTTCCACTTCTTCGACTTCTTCTTCTTCTTCTTCTTCTTCTAATTCTTATTATTCTTCATGTTTCAGTTCTTCTCCTTCTTCTTCTTCATCCACTTCTTCTTCTTCTTCTTCTTCTTCCTTTTTCTCTTCTTCTTCTTTTTCTTCTATTACTTCTCCTTCTTCTTCTTCTTCACCTTCTTCTTCTTCTACTATGTCTTTTTCTCCTCCTTCTTCTTCTACTTATACTTCTTCTTCTTCATCCTACTCTTCTTCTCCTTCTTCCTCCTCCACTTCTTCCCTTTTTTCTTCTTCTTCTTCTTCTTCTTCTTCTTCTTATTCTTATTCTGATTCTAGTTCGTCTTCTACTTCTTCTTCATCATCTTCTTCCTTGTCCTCTTCTTAATCGTCTTGTTCCTGTTCTTACTCATCTTCTTCTTCTTCTTTCCCTTCTTCATCAGCTTTTTCTTGTTCTTCTCCATTTTCTTCATCTTCCTATTCTTCTTGTTGTACTTCTTCTCTTCTTCTTCTTTTCTTCATCTTCTTTATCTTCCTTTTCTTCTTAACATTCTTCTTCTTCTTCTCCTTAAACTACTACAACTTCTTCAACGTCTCCTTCTTCTTCAACTTCTTCTTCTTCTTATTCATCTTCTTCTACATCTACATCTTCTTCTTCTTCTTCTTCTCCTTCTTCCTCTTCCTCTTCTTCTCTTTCTTCTTCTTCCTCTTTTACCTCTTCTTCTACTTCTTCTTCCCCTTATTTATTTTTATTTTTCTTGTCCTTTTTCCACTTCTTTTTCATCTTCTTCTTCTTCTTTTCCTCCTGCTCCTCTTCTTCTTCTTCTTCTTCTTCTTCTCATTCTTTTTCTTCTTCTCATATTCTTCTTCTTCTCCTTTTTGTTCTTCTTCTTCTACTACTTCTACTTCTCCTTCTTCTTCTTCTTCTTCCTTTTCGTCTTCCTTTACTTCTTCTTCATCTTCTTCTACTTCTAATTCTTCTTCTTCTTCTTCTTCTTTTCCATCTACTTCTTCTCCTTCTACTTCTTCTTCTTCTTGTTCTTATTATCCTTCTTCTTTTTCTTAAACTTCTTCTTCTTCATCTTCTTCTTCTTCTTCTTCTTCTTCTTCTTCTTCTTTTTCTTCTTCTTCTTTTTCTTCTTTTTCTTCTTCTTCGTCTTCTTATTCTTCTTCTTCTTCTTCTTCATCCACTTCTTCTTCTTCTTCTTCTTCACCTTCTTCTTCTACTACTTCTTCTTCTTCTTCTTCTTCTTTTTCTTCTTCTACTTCTTTCTATTAGTTCTTCTTTTTCTTCTTCTTCTTCTTCTTCTTCTTCTTCCTCTTCTTCTTCATCCTCCTCTTTGTCATGTTCTCCTTCTTCTTTTTCCACTTCTTTTGCATTTTCTTCTTCTTCTTCTTCTTCTTCTTCTTCATCCTACTCTTTGTCATGTTCTTGGTCTTCTTCTTCGTCTTCTTTTTCATTTTCTTCTTCTTCTTCTTCTTCTTCTTCGTTTTCTTTCACTTCCTCTTCCACTACCTCTTCTCCTTCTTCTTCTTCTTCTTCTTCTTTTGTTCTTCTTCCTCTTGTTCCTCTTCCTCTTCTTCTTCTACTTCTTCTTGTTCCTCTTGTTCCTCTTCTTCTTCTTCTTCTTTTCTTTTTTATTATTCTTCTTCTTCTTCTTCGTCTTCCTCGTCTTCTCCTTCTTCTTCCTCTTCTTCTTCATCTTCTTC
>JAIUJO010000188.1:87500-92500 GCA_023846275.1 Vanilla planifolia
TCTTCTTCTACTTCTTCTTTTCTTTTTCTTCTTCTTCTTTGTCTTCTTCTTCCTCTTCTTCTCCTTCTTCTTCTTCTTCCTCTTACTACTTCTTCCTCTTCTTCTTCTTCTTCTTCTTCTTCTTTTTCCTCTTCTTATTCTTTTCCTTCCTCTGTTACTTCTTCACCTTCCATTTCTTCTTCCTCTTCTTCTTCTTCTTCTTCTTTTACTTCTCCTTCTTCATCTTCTTCTTCTTCTACTTCTTCTTCTTCTTCTTCCTCTTCTCCATCTTCTTCTTCTTCTTCCTTTTCATCAATTACTTCTTCTTCTTCTTCTTCTTCAACCTCTTCTTCTTCTTCTTCTACTTCTTCTTTTTCTTCTTCTTTTACTTCTTCTTTTCCTTCTTCTTCTTCTTCTTCTTCTTCTTCTTCTCCTCCTCCTTTGACATCTTCTACTTCATCGCCTTCTTCTTCTTCATTTTCCTGTTCATGAACTTCTTCTTCTTGTCTCACTCTTCTTCCTCCTGTTCTTTTGGTTGTTGTCCTTCTTCTTCTTTCTCTTCTTCTTCTTCTTCTTTCTCTTCTTCTTCTTCCTCCTCTTATTTCTTCCTCTTCTTATTCTTCTTCATCTTCTTCTTCATCTTCTTCTTCTTCTTCTTCTTCTTTTTCTTCTTTTTATTCTTTTTCCTCTTCTTCAACTTCTTCTTCTTCTTCTTCTTCTTCTTCTTTATGTTCTTTTTCATCTTCCTATTCTTCTTCATCATCATCTTCTTCTTCTTCTTCTTCTTCTTCTTCTTCCTCTTCTTCTTCTTCTTCACCTTCTTTTTCTTCTCTGACTTCTACTTCTTCTTCTTCTTCTTCTTCATCGTCATAATCTTCTTCTTCTTCTTCTTCTTCTTCTTCTTCTTCGACCTCTTCTTCTTCTTCTTCTTCTTCTTCTCTGACAACAACTTCTTCTTCCCCTTCCCCTTCCTCTTCTTCTTCTTCTTCTTCATCTTTGTCTTCTTCTTCGTCTTCTACCTCTTCTTGCTCATCTTCTTCTATTCCTCTTCTTATTCTTCTTCTTCTTCTTGCTCTTATTTTCCTTCTTTTTCTTCCTCTTCTTCCTCTTCTTTTTCTTCTTCTTCCTCCTCTTCCTCTTCTTCAACTTCTCCTCCTCCTTCTACTTCTTCTTCTTCTTCTTCATCCTCTTCTTCTTCATCTTGTTCTTCTTATTCATCTTCTTCTCCTTGTTCTTATTCTTCTCCTTCTTGTTTTTCGTATTCTTATTCTTCTTATTCATCATCATCATCATCTTCATCTTCTTCTTCTTCTTCCTCTTCTTATTCTTATTCTTCTTCTATGTCCTCTTTTTCCTCTTCTTCTTCTTCTTCTTCAAATTCTTCCTCTTCTTCTTCTTCTCCTTCTTCTTCTTCTTCTTCTTCCTCTTCTTCTCATTCTTCTTCTTCTTAACTTGTTCTTCTTCTTCATCTACTTCTACTTCTACTAGTTCTTCTCATTAATCATCATCATCTTCTCCTTGTTCTTCTTCTTCATATTCTTTTTCTTCTTCTTCTTATTCTTCTTCTTATTCTTCTTCTTTTCTTCTTCTTATTCTTCTTCTTCTTCTTCTTGTTCTTCTCCTTCTTCTTCTTTTTCATCTTCTTTCTCCTCTCTTACTTCTTCTTCCTCTTTATCTTCAACATCATCATCATCATCTTCTTCTTCTTCTACTTCATCTTCTTCTCTGCTCCTTCTTCTTCACCTTCTTCTTTTTTAACTTCTACTTCCTCTTCTTCTTCCTCTTCTTCTTATTCTTCTCCTTTTTCTCCTTCTTCTTCTACTTCTTCCTCTTTTTCTTCTTCTTATTCCTTTTCTTCTTCTTATTATTATTATTCTTCTTTTAATCATCTTCTTCTTCTACTTCTTCTTCTTCTACGTCTTCTTCGGGTTCTTCTTCTTCTACTTTTTTTCTTTTTAATCTTCTTCGTCTCCTTCTTCCCCTTCTTCATCATCTCTCCCTTCTTCTTCTTCTTCTTCTTCTTTTTGTTCCTTTTCATCAACTTCGTCTTCTTCTTCTATGACTACAACTTCTTTTTCTTCTTTTTGTTCTTCGTCTTCTTCTTCTTCTTCATCAAGTTCTTCTTCTTCTTCTTCTTCTTCAACTTCTTGTTCTTCCTCTTCTTCTTCTTTTTCTTCTGCTACTACTTCACCTTTTTCTTCATTTTTTCTTCTTCATTTAATTCTTCTTCCCCTTCTTCTTCTTCCTCTTATTTCCTGCCTTTCTTCTTCTTCTTCTTCTTCCTCCTCGTCTGGCTCCTCCTGCTATTCCTCTTCTTCTTCTCTTCTTCTTCTTCTTCTTCTACTTCCTCTTCTTTTTCTTCTTCTTCTTCTTCTTCTTCTTCTTCATTTTCTGCTTCAACTTCTTCTCTTCTACTACTTCCTCTTCTTCCTTCTCTTGTTTTTTTTGTTCTTCTTCTTCTTCCTCTTATTTCTTCTTCTTCTTTTTTCTTCTTCTTCCTCTTATTCATCTTCTTCTTCTTCTCCGTCGTCTTCTTATTGTTCTTGTTGTTATTTTCGTTGTTGTTCTTCTTCTTCTTTGTCTTCTTCTTCTTCTTCTTCTTCCTCTTCTTCCTCCCCTTCTTTTTCATCTTCTTCTTCTTCCTACACCTCTTCATCTCCTTCTTCTTCTTCTTCTTTGTCTTCTTCTTCTTTACCTTCTTCATCCTCATTTTCTTCTTCTTCTCCCTCATCTACTTGTTCTTCTTCCTCCTCCTCCTCATCGTCTTCTTATTCTCCTTCACCTTTTTCTTCTTCTTCTTCTTCTTCTTCTACTTTTTCTAATTCTTCTTCTTCTTCTTCTTCTCCTCCTTCAACTTCTTCTTCTTCTTCTTCTTCTTCTTCCGCTTCTTTCTCTTCCTCATCTTCTTTTTCTCCATGTTCTTGTTCTTCTTCTTCTTGTTCTTCGTCTTCTTATTCTTCTTCTTCTTCATCTTCTTCTTCTTCCTCTTCATCTTCTTCTTCTTCTTTTTCATCTTCATCTTTTAATTCTTCTTCCTCTCCTGCTTCTTCTTCTTCTTCTTTACCTTCCTCTTCCTCTACTACTTCTTCCTCTTACTTCATCTTTTTCTTCTCCTTCTTCCTTTTCTTCTTCCTTTTCTTCTTCTTTTACTACTTCATCTTTTCTCCTTTTTTTTCTTCTTCTTCTTTCTCTTCTTCTTCTTCTTCCTCTTACTTCTTCCCTTTCTTCTTCTTCTTCTTCTTATTCTTCTTCTTCTTCTTCTTCCACTTCTTTTACTTCTTTTTTCTCTTATTCTCTTTCTTCTTCTTCTGTTTCTTATCCTTCTTCTTCCTCTTCTTCTTCTTAATGTTCTTCTTCTTCTTATTTTTCTGCTTCTTCTTCATCTTCTTCTTCTTCCTCTAATTCCACTAATACTTTCTCTCCTTCTTCTTCCCCTTCTTTATCATGTTCTTTTTTTCTTCTTCTTCTTTTTCATCAATTTCTTCTTCTTCTTCTTCTTCTTCATCATCTTCTTCTTCAGCTTCTTCATCATCTTCTTCTGCTCCTTCCTCCTCCTCTTCCACTACTTAATCTCTTCTTCTTCTTCTGCTACTTCTTCTACTTCCTCTTCTGTTTCTTCTTCTTCTTATTCTTATTCATCTTGTTCTTCCACTTCTAATTCTTCTTCATCAACATCTTCTTCTTCAGCTCTTTCTTCTTCTTCACCCTCTTCCTCTTCTCCGACTTCTTTTTCTTCCTCTTGTTGTTGTTGTTATTCTTCTTCTTCTTCTTCTTCTTCTTCTTCTTTCTCTTCTTCTTCCTCTTATTTATTCTTCTTCTTCGTCTTCCTCTTACTCTTCTTGCTGCTGCTATTGTTGTTGTTTTCATTCTTCTTCTTCTCCATCATCATCTTCTTCTTCTTCTCCTCCTCCTTCTTCTTCTTCTTATTCTTCTTCCTCTTCTTCTTCGTCTTCTTCCTTCTTCTCTTCATCATCATCTTCTTCTTCTTCTTGTTTATAATCTTCTTATTCTTCTTCTTCATCTTCAACATCTTCTTCTCTTTTTCTTCTTATTTTTTATCTTCTTCTTTTACTTACTTTATCTTCTTCCTCTTCTTCTACTACTTCTTCTTCCTCTTTCCCTTTCTTCTTCTCTTTCTTATTATTATTCTCCTTCATCTTCTTCTTGTTCTTCTTCTTTTTCTTCTTCTTCTAGTTCTTCATTTACTTCTTCTTCTTGTTGTTGTTGTTCTTCTACTTCTTCCTCTTCTTCTCCTTCTTCATCATCTCTTTCTTCTACTTTTTGTTCTTCTTCTTTTTCCTCCTCTGCTTCTCCCCCACCACCTTCTTCTTCTACTCCTTCTTCGTCTTCCTCTTCCTCTTATTTCTCTTGTTCTTTTTCTTGTTCTTCTTGTTCTTCTTCTTCTTCATCATCTTCTTTTATTTTTCTTCTTCTACTAGTACTACTACTTCATCTTCATCAACTTCTTCTTTTCCTTTTTCTTCTTGTTCTTTTACTTCTTCTTCATATTCTTCTTGATATTCTACTTCTTCACCAACTTCATCTTCTCTTGCTTCTTCTTCTTCTTCTTCCACTTTTTCTTCCTCTTACTTCCTCTTCTTCTTCATCTACTACTACTTCTTCTTCCACTTCTTCTTCTTCTTCCTCCTCCTCCTCTTCTTCTTCTTCTTCTTCCTCTTCTTCTTCTACCTCTTACTTCTTCCTCTTCTTCTTTTTCTTCCTCTTCTTCTACTTTTTCTTCTTCTTCTTCTTCTACTTCTGTTTCTTCTTCACCGTCCATTTCATCTTCTTTTTCATCTTTTCTCCTTCTTCTTCTTCTTCTTTCTCTTCTCCATCTTCTTTTTCTTCTTCCTTTTAAGTAATTACTTCTTTTTCTTCTTGTTTTTCTTCTTCAACCTTTTCTTCTTTTTCTTCTTCTTTTTCTTCTTCTTCTTCTTCTACTTCTTCTTCTTCAACTTCTTCTTTTACTTCATCTTCTTTTTCTTCTTCTCCTTTTTCCTCTTCATCAACTTCTTCTTCTT